>WAAG01072879.1:83474-96950 GCA_013390105.1 Tichodroma muraria
CCATCCCCGCCCGATCTGCGCGATCCTTCCCGGCTCCAAGACAGCCCCGAGAAAACTCTCTCACCGACCATGCTTGCAGGAGAAGAAAATTCGAATTCCATCAGCCAGATATCAGCAACGAAGCTCACAGTTTGGCTCTGCGGTCTTTTTTTCCTTTTTTCCCGGTCAGCCTCACTTGCTTCCCCCTCCCCCCCAGGCCCGACGGCCACGTGGGGAGAGGGGGAGCAGAGAATGTTCGGCAGGAGCTCTTACCTGAGCCTTTGCCGGAAACCAAGAGAGAGCTGATTCCCGGGTTTGCATTTAAAAAAGGTGTATCGTAAAAGGCGTACCCACGCTTTCATTGGTTTTATCAAATGTCAGTAATACACATTGGCCAATCACGGCCAAACTACTACACTTGGGAATACTGAGGAATCTCAACTGAACATGGGAGGTTACTGTAAGATGGAGGAGCCCCACTGAGCTGTGGACTGAAAGGGGCTTCTAGGATAGAGAGCTCCATTGCCAGGGGAGGATCTGGTTCAGTCAGTGGCTCGGGGTAGCACAGCACTCAGTGCTGTTCATGGCAGTGCATCACCCCCACGAAGAGGTGCTGCTTACAGCAGCACATAGATGTGTTTGTTTGCAAAAAATCAGGGATCTGCGTTTGAAAGGGTCAGCATGGTAACAGGTGGTTGTTATACAGGATTTCATTCAGTGGTGCCTCTGTGCTGCGTGCTCCAGGCTCGGGGGAAGGAGCTCATTCAGAGGTTTCTCTCCCACCCCTGGCAGAGGGTGTGCTACACTTATTGAATTTAACCACGCTGAGGACAGGGCCAGGAAAGGAGGGCGAGCACAACAAGCTGCTCCCAGATAGCTGTTTTGGCAAGTGCTGAGCATTGGCGTGTTTCAGCAGGAGCCCAGCTGTCCCTCGTCACCAGCAGCAGAGGTGCCAGCCTGGGTGCAGAGGCTCCAGGACAGCAAGCCAGCACATGCCCAAAGCCCAGCACCACCCCACAGCCCCAGCCTGCTCTCAGAGATGACTCAGAACCATTTGATACCCCTCTATGGGTGGAGCTGTGCTTCAAATGTGAACAGTCATGTCAGTGACCTCCAGGTTTGTATTTAATACTGGAACAAAGTTCCCTTTCCTGACCTGTAGCTGTTCAAAAAGCCTCCGGGTCACTTGGTCAGTGTGAGAGGAAGGGCAGAAGTCGTTTGCGCAAGAGCAAGGACAGCTCTGCAGCCCTTGACCCTACTGTGCCATGGCCCTGTGGAAAGCTGCTGCAGGGGTGCAAGTGTGTGCTGAGCTGGTGGTTCCTACCCACAGCTACCATATCCCACAGCCCTCAGCATTGTACGGGCAGCAAAGGCTCTCTGCCACCTCAGTCAGTACCCCACCATCTCCAAAAACAGCTTCCATGATGGCTGTTGAAGATAATGTGAACAGTATTCCAGATTTTTGTGGCAGGTAAGATCTGCCTTTGTTTTTGTGCTGTAACAGAAGCCAAAAAAATCAGACCAGTGCTTATATGAAAAATGTTCTCCCTGTGTGCCCTTGGAGAAGACCAAAAACGTTAGAGAGAGCTCTGGCCTAATACCAGGAGAATTTAAGTTAAAGTATTAAAAAAAAACAACAAAACTTTATATTGGCTGCCTCCTCTCCCTTGCTGAAGTAACAGAACTGTAGCTTGTCCTACATCTGCAGCTTAAATGGGAGGGTCAAATATGAAGCTGTGAAGCACCCACCTTCTCCTCTCAGGTGATGATATCACTGTGCACCTTCTCACCTACTGCTGCACTCCGAAGGGGAAATGCAGGAGTTCCTGCAGGATTTTTGCCACTATCAGTGTTGCAAGCAGATCTCTTCCAGTACCTCTAAAGGATTTTTTTTCCTTTTAATTAAACCGCAAGCATTCTTCTCTAGCAAACTTTCCACAACGGCATCTCCAGTTAATTAAACGTTTAAGCTGTCAGGAAATGCTATGCATTAAAAAAAAATAAAGTAAAGAGGAGAGCTACTTTAATAGTATTTGTTAATTGAAGCTCTCATCAAGTCAGCTGCAGCAACAGAAGCTGCTTCCCGAGTCGATGGGCCAGAGCACACACCCAGACATTTGCCTGCAGTTCCTACAAGTCAGACTCCCACCTCCAGGCTAGTGTCTGTGGCACTGATGGATGAGGCAGCACCGAGCTCCCTCACCATTGGAACAACTGCAAAGACTTCTCTGTAGTAAAACTGGAGGAAGGCTGGGGGGAATTCTTGCCTACCTCAAGGTACTTTCCATCTCCAACAACTGCAATCAAATGGGCACCCAGTTGTACTTGTGTTTAATTCACATGCTCCCCATCCTTATCTCCATTTGCTGGAGCACAGGTTTTTCTGGACTAGATGCAGTCTTTACTCTCATCATTTCCAGGTGCTCAATGATGCCAATCTAAGCAGGTGTGGGAACAAGCAACGGGAGATTTGGAGACACGCTGACTTCAGTGTGTGACTGAGGGACATTTTAGCAAAGAACAGTTCCCTTCGACAGTGTTCTTCCACTGAAACCACCTTCAATACTGTTCACTGGTTGCTCTTGACCAGCCCTGCCTCTGGGCTTTATTGCTGCAGTAAAGTCTTCTGGATCCAGATGTCTCTGGTGGTTGTTAGTCTCTCCTGATGCTCCCATTTTCTGGAAAAAAGCTCCTGGATAAGCATTGCTGATCCCACAGCCTGGTTTTTTCAGTGTTTTGGTGGGGTAAGCTGCCTAGCTCCGGGTCACTGCACCAGCAACCAGTGGCAGGCACTGCAAATGGTCACAAAGGAGCATTTGAGAACAAAGGCAGAGAGTTTTATGGGCCAAGTTGCAGCAAACAATCAATAAACAGAGCACAGGGCAGGTGAATCTTTACCAGTAGCAGCTGAGCCTGTGAGGTCCTGGGCACCCTGCAGCTCTCAGCACAGCTCTGGTAAAACACGTGCTCCCTGGGGACCCCAGTGCTGCTGGGACTTCAAGGGGAAGCAAAGGTGCTCACCTGCCTCCCAAGGAGCTGTGCTCCTGTGTGCATTCACACACATACATCCCCCCCTCCCCCACATCCATCTCTAAAAGCAGAGAGCCCTGCCAGAAATCAGACCAAATCCTTTTGTTGCTTTGAATGTGCTAAATCAGTCCCTTTTAGCCAGCTGCAGGACTGTGTCTCTCAGACACACTGAAGCCCATAATTGTGGTTTGGACAGGTGACACTCAACAGAATAAAGAACAAGTCATGTGATGGGTGAGAGAACACATTAGCTAAAATAAAGATTTGTCCTTAAAGCACCTTTAATGCCTCTGTCCTTTTGTGTGCAGGTGTTAAGCAGACTTCAGAATTAAATCTCTATTTCTGGGATATGTAAGTGTGGCCCAATGCCAGCTGGGATCTAGGCATCTATTAACACAGCTGGCAATATGTAATATTGCACCAGGCACTTTTGGGGAAGGAGGGTTTTCACAGCTGGGTGGAAAGTTTTACCCTCATCTTCCTCCTATATAATTTTTCATAGAAAAAATTTCTGACTGTTTATCTCTCCCTTCTCCTGAGGGTTAGACAAACTGGAGACAGTGAGCCACACATTACCTTACTTCTTAAGATTTTAATCCCATTATTTAGGTGAAGTGTCTTGGAATAGACATTTCTTCATATACAATCCAATGCTTTAAGTACAAAGACAGTGATTTCAGTACAAAAGCTCCAAGGGGCTAACAACTAACTCCACAGCTCCCTGAAAAATAGTTAACAAGCAGTTACTCTGTACAAAAGAAGTGAGTAATGTCAAAGTCTGTGCTTGCTCCATGTTGACCTTTCCATAGGATCCACTGTGATCTCCTACACAAAAACATGGTGCTAGAAATCCTGCCTACCTACAAGGGAATTCTACCCTGGTATTCTACCCTAAACATGCTCAGGTGGATTAACATCTCCTTTCCCATCACCAAATCATTGCTGTTGGTTAGACAACAAAGCAGCAGCTTGATTCCCCCACTAGCAGAACAAAAATTCAAGGCTGCTGTTTAGAAAACAAAGTAATGTTTAATTGCACACATTTGTTTTGCTGTTATTGAGCAAGAACAAGTCAGAAGCCCAACAGCATTATTTTTCTTTCCCCGCATAGAACCTCATGAATGCATTCAAACCTGTTAAGAGTTTGTTAATCCCAGAGGGTCTTGTTGAACCAGAACGATCAATAGATGCAAACAGAGCAGGTAAAGAGGCAATCAGGGCCCTAGAAACTTGAAATATTTTCCATTAGGACACCTTAATAACTTCCCCTGAACAAGCATTTCAACAGCTGGTGCTACAAGCAAGGAGACATCCCAGGTAGGAGCAGCCCAGGCGAGACACGCAAGGGATAAAACACATCTTGATTTTACCACCCGGAGCAAAATGTGCTCTGGACAGCAAGATGTTCTTCAAATAGCTCTGGCCATCCCATGCAGGAGAGGTATTTCACAGGAACTTCTGCATATGGGAGATAATTGGAGGGAACCACTCCAACGTTCGAGGTTCTGATCTCCTCGCAGTAATGAGGGAACAAGCAGGGGATGCATATGCATGAGAACATAATTAGGAGTGGTAAAACCTGGAAAATTTTCAAGCTCTGTGGCAATTACCAACTTAAACACACAAAAAATTAAGATAGCCTTATACCCAAAGGAAAGTTATTATTCAAAGTGCCTTGCCGCATTATAGTTAGCTGGAGCTCAAACAGCAGGCTGGTGAGCAGGGGAGAGCTGCCTTCCATTAGCAGCAGGTGCTCGCCCTGGGATGGAAGCAGGATGCTGGCATTCTTCTGCTCTTGCCCAGACATCTCAAACAGTCCCAGAATGCTTCATGGGAACAAAAATAGAAAGCACAGGGCACACATGACTGGCAGCTTGGCCTCCCCTGTTGCTCTTTGGGCCTCTCTGGTGAAGAGCGTTCATGGACAGAGAGCTACCCTGTGTAAATAGATTCACTAAATAAATGTGATAATTATACTGAATATTATTCTCAGTAGAAATAGCAGCAGGGAAATGATTTGCATAAGAAATGTGGATTATTCATGTAAATGAATGTGTTATTTGTTTATAGAAAAGATTAAGTCTTGTCTAAAGACCTAGAACTCAGCTATACATAAAAGCGAACACTTAACCAGCCTTTCATGCCTCCACTGTGCTCTGCCTACCTTTATCAAATTCATCTTTGCAGTACTACCTATGTTTTTCTCATCAGTCCATTTTGCTAAAGCTCAAACTCCCCTCAGTGCAAGGGATAGTTAATCTTCTCTAGGGAGCCTGTTTGGGCTGCCACTGAAGAATCTTTAGTGGAATCCAGGCTTTTAATCTTTGTTTCAGCAAGCTGAGCCTTGCCAGGAGAAAAAGGAGTGGTTTCTAGGTTTGAAGAGCTGTACAAAAAGCCTGACTTGGAAGGATGACTCCTTTAATTTCCCTCCTCCATGTGCTGAATGCAAGGAGGGGCTTGGGTCCCAGGCTGGCTGTTCCTGCACAGTCCAGAAGCAGATAGGAGTAGCCTCAGTTTGGGAAAAATAGGGCAGGTGAGCATATCCTTGACAGCCCCCAAGAGCCGGGCTACTGACGGAGACACTGCGTGCCCGCCTCCCACCCGCTGTGCCACTCCATGACCTGCTCACCGATGGGGACTTTCACCCTGCGACCCAAGCAATGCAGAAGGGGTTGATCCCACTGCAACCACCTCCTGTTAACACCAGAACAGCTTCATCCCTCACTGCAGCAATCCCCAGGCCAGGGCTATTCACCAAAGGAAAAACACTGACTTAACACAAAGAGCAGAGAGGCAGCCTCAGCTGACGCCGCAGGACCTTCACCCTGCCATTCAGCCCTGCAAAACAGCCAGCTCAGCTCCTGCACCCAGCCTGGGAAGGGCACAAGCACCCAGCACAGCCTCTTAGGAAAGCAGCTTTACCAACAATTGGGAGACCTTCTCTCTGGGTGTTCGCTAAAGGCAGCTCTTCATATATTGCCAACCACATCCTGGGCTACATCAAAGGAAGCAAAGCCAGCAAGTCCAGGGAGGGGATTCTCTCCCTCTATTTGTGAGATTCAGCTCTCGTGGGACTCCACCTGGAATACTGAACCAGCCTTGGGACTCCCAACATAAGAAAGATGTGGACCTGCCAGAGTGAGTCCAGAGGAGGCCATGAAGATGCTCAGAGAGCTGAGCACCTCTCCTACAAAGACAGGCTGAGAGAGTTGGGGTTGTTCAGCCTGGAGGAGAGGAAAGCTCCTGGGAGACCTTAGAGCACCTCCCAGTACCTGAAGGGGACACACAAGAAAGCTGGAGAGGGATTTTTTACATGAGCAGGTAGTGATAAAACAAGGGGGAATGGCTTTAAACAGAATGAGGGTAAGATTTAGACCAAATCTAAGGAAGACATTTTTTCCAGTGAAGGTGGTGAATCACTGGAACATGTTGCCCAGAGAGGTGGAAGATGATCTGTCCCTGGAAACACTCAAAGCCAGGTTGGATGAGGCTCTGAGTAATCTGGTCTAGTTGAAAATTAGAACTCCTTACTGCAGAAGGGTTGGGCTGGATGACCTTGAAAAGTCCTTTCCAACACAAATTATTCTCTGATTCTATATGCCAGGTCATTGAGGAGAAACATTTTCAGCTGATCCTAACTTTCAGGCATATGTAGCAGCATGGGCCACTAGAGGATCTGTTGCCTCTGGTTGTTTTGAATAATTTGAGAAAGGAAGAATGTCTGCCTCACAACAGGAAGGGCTTATTTCCTGTCACAGTAAGTTCTCCAGTGACAGCTGTGTCTAGCTCAGGTTCTGGCATCTTAATTCAGCAAAGTAATGTCTTCTCAGAAGGACTTCTCAGCTTCCTTCAGCTCCATCAGGTAGTCAGAACTGATAGAAGTTCGTTGATGTTCTACAGATTTATTGCAGCATTTTTCATAATTTAAAGAGTAGTGTTGAGGAATGGCACCTCCACACAGCCTTTCCACCAAACTTCTCTTGCAATTTTGTATTTCCAAATACTGGTAAACCATAAAAATAAAAATGAACAATAAATGGGAGTTCCTTCTACTGGAATCAGCTGTTTATTCTTGCAGCATGTGAATTATTTTCTGTTAATTCATCCCCTAAATTCTTTATGTGCTTAGTTATGTGTTGGTTTGATAGAGTATCCCTTTCTTTTTTGCATTTGATACAATTAAAGTTCTGCAAAACTCAGCGGTTTAAACTCTCGGAAACTTGTGCACATTGGAAAATATTGATCCATATGGAGGAGGCTGTGAGTGCCCAAGCCTTGCTCCTACGCTCTGCCCTGCACAAGTAGAAAAGCAAGCTGAAATGGAAATCGAGCTCTCAGTAATGTTCAACTCAGCTGCTCAAAAATAATGAGCCCTTCAGATCAAACTACTCTGGAGATGCTCAGGGTTATTTCTCTTGTCCACATTTGCCTGGTGAGTGTTGGGAGGCCAGGATTCAGAGTCCCTGAGGACAAGCATCTTAACATCATGTTGACGTTTCCCCAGCCTCACTGAAAGGTAGAAGTTGTGCACAAGGGATGCATTCAGCATGGACACTACCTGGGTTTCAGAAAAGGGCTCTGAGGCAAACATGGCTCCAAGTTAAAATAAGACCTCCAAAGGTGTGTGCCACACCCCTCCTGGGTGCAGTCACACCCTGGTGCTGGGACACCTGGTCCAACATGAGCCAGTTCCTGCAAGACTTCAGACATCAGTTTGCAGAGCTGGAGCTAACGAACAGCTGGAGTTAATGTTGGCCAGAGGATCAGGGGGAACACCTCTGTTCCTGTGTTAATGTGTTCCTGTTCCATCTGTGTTAATCTTTTGCTACACACGTACATACGCCCTAAAAGTAGTTTATAAGACTAGGTTATGACTTTGCTGAGATCAGAGACTGAGGAGCAGCTAGGAAGAGTGGGTGATGTTGATACTGTTTTCTTTTTTTCCTTTTAAAAGGAAACACAGTAAATTACAATAAACGCCCAAGTTACAGAGAAGAGTCAACAAAGGCGGTTGCTCCAAAGAAACATAAGAAACACCTACTTCATTCATAGGGGGCTGTACCCAAAGACTTCCAGAGCAAGCATGGCCCCAGTTTCTGGAGCAGTATTCCAAACTAACTCTTTGGTTTTGAAGAGGGCTGTGGAAAGGGAGAGACTGTGGCAACGGGACAGTCACAGACATAATTTCACTCCTGCATCCTCTGGAAGCTCAGCATTTAGCTGCAGAGGCAGGAGCCCTCAGCAGCCTCAGCCCAGGCAAAAAGCAGCGCTGCTGCTGCCAGCAACCAGGCTGAAAGCACCCACTCAGGGTAGCTTAAGACCAAATTTCTCACTCTTATGCTCCAGCTCTTCAGCAGTGCAGAGCTGCTTTCAAGCAATAAGTCATTTATGTCTAGCTGCAGCATATTTATGAGAAAGAAATCCTGCTTTTACCTGAAGAAAAAAAGCTACTTTAGAGCAACTACCTCTTTCATTTCACCTTGCTTAATGAACACCAGCTATAGACATCCTTCTTGTAGCCACATTTCCAGGAGCATGAAGAGCTCTGCATGGTTCTGCAGGGTGCTTAGCTCTTAACCCTTCCTTCCACATTTGATGGGTGCATGACAAGTTAGGGGACAAAAAAAGGGTCTTTTAAAATTGTAATGCTTCACAGCAATCACATTTTGGGTCTTTTGAATCTGAAAATGCAATTCCCACATTTGTATGTGGTTCACTGCAAATATTCCATCAAAAGGTGCTGCAAGACAAAACTGTATTTATAATTGCTGCTCTCTTAATGAGATCCCCTATGCTAGACTGTGAGTGAAAATTTTCCTCCTCAACAGCAGTAGCAAAGTCCATTTTCCTTGTCTCACACAACAGCTGGAAATTTGTACAAAAACCAAGTTCATTTTCAACCTGAACCTTACTGTGAATTTGAGCTCCAAGGATCAGCATGATGGTCCAGCTATAACATTAATAGTAATAATGGGGACATGTAATTCACCCAAGAATAATTTTCTAGGACACTTATGGCATTAAACACTTACTCAATAACAAAAACGTAGCAGATAAGCCCAGGTAGAGAGCACTTCTGCCTGGTATCTGCAGCCACCACAATGCCAAGTGTGTCCTTTGCAAGTGGCATCACTCTCTGGCGCTGCCAGGCTGGGCTGAATTAGTCAGGATTTTGTAGTTTTTTCCTTTATCTGTGGAATGTCAGCTTCCTACATTACATGGCTGATGTGAGCAAAACAAAGGTCTGCCTGCACTGGAA
Organism: Tichodroma muraria; assembly: GCA_013390105.1. Taxonomy (NCBI): domain Eukaryota; kingdom Metazoa; phylum Chordata; class Aves; order Passeriformes; family Sittidae; genus Tichodroma; species Tichodroma muraria. Next base: position 92,743 of record WAAG01072879.1, read on the forward strand.
GGGAGCGCGATGGAGACATTCATTTCCCCAGAATAGGTAGTGTAACAAATCAATCCTGACTGCACTGATAAATTGAACTTCAAGCTTGGTGATACTGCTTTTCAGGTCTAATTCAGTGTAAGACACAGCAGGAAGGAAAGGCAAAGGAACTTGTTAGCATTTCATTCTGCAAGGAGCTGCTCTCTGAGCAGAGGGGGGAAAAAAGAAAAAGACTTTTTCGTCCTCTTTTTCACCACAGCATTGCAACAGTTTTTAAGGAAGGTGACATGAGGATCGCAGGAATATGTGGGGGTGTATGTGCAGAGAGAGAGAGGTGTAAAAGAACTACTCAGAGATCACTGGCTTCTTGCCAAGCCCCAAACCTTGGGGTGGGGTCATAACTTGAGCTCCTGGATGCCAACAAGAAAGAAGCATTGCTTATGGGAAAAATCCAGTTCCCGGCAGTAGGAGGATTACAGAGCAGCCATGCTGTGGTATGCAAAGGGAGGAGGACCTCAGGAGGCTGAGGTCGGGTCAAATCTCTTAACAGAGCCCCAGGCTGAATACAGATCACTCCCCCAGGGCACTGCAGAAGTACTTCTTTTCTAAGTAAACAGCAAGTCCTGCTCTTGTGTCACATAGTAGCCATCACCCTGGGGACCTGACTTCTCCCCTTGGCACTGTGGCACTGTAAATAATAACAAAGGGGATTTTTGCCCTTCAATTTTCTGAATAATGATGCAAAAATCATTCCTCTGTATCACACTCCAGCTTTTCACCTTCTTCCACACTGGAGCACAGGTTTGCATTCAGCCAGAGTCTAGCAGGGCTAACCTTAGGAGAAAAGTCTCCACAACCTTCCATGAAACACTGATCTGAACAGCTCACAGAGGAAATAAAGTAAGACTTTAGGTTTGCGAATTTTGAAATCCCATAGTCAGAACTGTAGGTTGTAGAACTACAATAAGGGTTGTAGAACTGGAGAGGGGGTGATTGAGGACTGGTGGGCACTTGAATTGAGCAGTGGCTTTGACTCCATGTCCCCATGTTGTCGTTTCACTCCCATCACTGCCCCGTGCAAAGGTCTGCACTAGTGGGACACTTTGCACCCATGCTGCTCAGTGGACAGTTTTCAGGCACCACCTGCCCCTGGAAACAGGCTTTTCCTTCCAACAGCTTCAAAAGTTCTCATTTTTATGGTCCCAGTCCAATGACAATTTGCCCTTTAGAGGTCCATTTGTGGGTTGTGGAGTTAGGATTACATGTACTGCTTAATAATCAAAACCAAAGGAACATTATTCATTCTACAGAGAGCATCTTGTGGTGTGATCCAAGTCTGCTGACACAGCTTGGACAGGTATAACAGTGCAGTAGCCACTTGCATGAATAGAATACCTCTCAGCAAAGGACTGTAATATGCTTTTAGGTAAGGCAGAAGTCCAGTGGCCCCACTGTAAAACTGGTAAAAGGAGAGATGTGACCCCAGACAGAGAATTACATCAGTGTCTCAACATTTAATTGATTACCAGAAAAGGAACACACAGATTGAGTATTTCTGCCTATCTCAAACCTGGACCAGCTTGGTATCTCTAGGGTGGTCATCCCTAGCTGCCTAAGGGCAAGAGCACCATGGTCTTGGGGCGATTTGCCTTGTGGTTACTTGTTCCCAGAGGACAGCTCTTCCCCTTTTGCCTGAAACTGCCACAGCTCTTCACTGTAGCCATGACCTCTCCAGCTATGCTTGTCATTCCTGTAAGTCTTAGGTCTTTTGGACTCCTGTTAGGCTTGAGAGTAGAACCTGTCCTGTTGCCATCTAGACAGAAGCCCTGATCGTGCAGAATGCCTGTGAGCAGTGAGACTGACTGGTAGCTGCTGTACCCCAACTGCACCCTCAACATGCGCACCAACTATATCCAGGAAACATGAAATATTTTCAGTTGTGTATTTGTAGCAGTAAGCTCTAGCTGAAGACTTTGTTTGCAAAGGGTTTATTAGTTCCTTTCAATTTCTTCTCAGCCTTATTGTTACAGTATACCTCACCATCCATCTCCTCTTCCCACTCCAGACATTATTTGCTATTCCTGCACCTGCCTTTTTCAAAAAGGACTCGTATTAGCAATACTAGACTCAAGCCACAGTCCCACTTTTCTTTCATTTCTGCTAGAGCAATACCACCCACTGCAAAGCTCAGCATCCCTGTAAATGCTGTGGTTACAAACGAATGCATCCTTCAGCAGCATTTCAAACCATTTTTTCACAATGCACATTGTAAATGAGGAGTAATATATCTTCAGAATTGCCCAGAAAACATTATTCTGTTAGCAATATAAAAGCTTCACAGTGTCCGAGTAGATGCCCTTGCCAAAAACATTTTATTGTGAGCCAGATAATTCAGTTTGAATTGTACATGGTTTGGTATAATCATTCCAGTAAAGCATTCTTTACAATTCTGTAACAGCAAGTCACATGGCTCAATAAAGTTTATTGCTGCAAATGCTTAGTGATTCATGGCATGGATGAATTCTGTTTCTTTCCTGGATCAAGTAATCAATAGCAAAATAATCCCCCTGCAATTACACTGCTCTGCATTAAAGAGGTGTGAAGTAAATAAGTACAAAATCTGATAGAAAAAACAATGTGTACAACATTAAAATGAACTGCAGTTTGAAACTGGGTGTCTTGCACTGGTTTTGCACACAGCTTGTGATGGAGCTATGTCCAGCACACTCCCAGCCTTAAATGGGCAACAAACCCAGTTGGGACTGACACATTTCCCTCATCATGTCCAACAGAGCCTGCTGTGAACACTCTGCACTCACACAGATCCCTCTAGACATTCCCATGGGTGCCAGGGACCATACTTTCCAAAACATGCTGAGAAAAGTGGGACCTACGCTCCCTCAACCAACGTTTTTGGTTCTTACAATGCTGCTCCTGCACACAGTAAATCAGTGTTTATAACATCCCCTGCTGAGTTGAGTGCAAATTAAATCAGGCTAATTTAGTTTGCACCATCATGTTCAGCTGCGAGTCACAAAAGGAAACAGAGACGTGCACTGAGAGGGGAGCTGCTGGTGGAACCTCCTCAGGAGCCCGGCGGGACAGAGCCTTTTCAGGAGCCCTCAACTGCTCCAGGAGCCCTCAACTGCTCCAGGAGCCCTGGGTGTCCCTGCTCCCTCCAACCTGCTCTGCTTCACAGACCTGAACCCTGTGACTCCACGCTCCCAATAGATGATAGATATATCATCTGTAATAAACAAGTACCAACACAGCCATCTATTTATCTGGTTCTAACAGTTTTCTCATAAAAACAAGATGAAAATGATATTGCTTAGAAACAGACTGTTCTGGGGAATAAAGTGCATGCTGTTGTTTTTACTGTTTAATGCCTCCTGACTGGGAACACTTATATGCAAAGGAGTTCCTCTATAAATATGCTTATGCTATTGCTCAGGCCTCAGTGCAGTGGTAAGCACATCCCAGAGCTCAGTCATGCCCATGTTTACTTTCTTATCCACCTCATTCCTGAATCTCACATGCACTCTGAAAAAATATTTATGAGATTAAGCACCTAAACAGTCACAAAAAGCCAGAGGGAAGGCTGCCTATTAGCTTAATATAACTCCTTCCTACAAAGGTATTAGAGTATCGTCTTTCATTATATGTTCATTCCCATTGGAGCTCTGTTTCATTTAGCACCCAGACTCAGACTAGGCTGTGCACTGTAAAAGAGTCTCAATTGAGCTGTCTGCAGGAATGCAAAAAAAGAAAAAAAGAAAAGAAAAAAAAAAAGAAAAAAAAATCAAAGCAGCAACCTGTAACAAGCACTTAGCGTGGAAATTTCCAGCTGTCGAGGTTTCATTGTGAACCAGACAGAAAAAAACTATCAATTTGGGTTGCCAAAAGAAAAGGAATTTTGTAATCAAGAGCAAAGCAGGTTTAAACTTGAAAAGAACAGACTTTTATTAACTAATACAAAAAGGAGAGAAGGAGAAGAAAAAAACAACTAACAAACTCTTAGAATTAGAATGAAACCTTTCAAACATTCTTCCTCTATTACCAAAATTTCTCTCACTCTCATTAACAACATACAGAAATTACATTTAGAAACTTTCAGTCAGTTTTTCAATTCTAGAATAGTCTTTCCTCAATTCTTCTAGAGATTGGAGCATCTTTTACTCGCTATGGAACTAAAAACTGAAACAAAACAAGACAAAACAAACTTTTCA
>WAAG01072879.1:97563-113379 GCA_013390105.1 Tichodroma muraria
GATGATTCCCGGGTTTGCATTTAAAAAAGGTGTATCGTAAAAGGCGTACCCACGCTTTCATTGGTTTTATCAAATGTCAGTAATACACATTGGCCAATCACGGCCAAACTACTACACCAGCCCAAATAAATGAATGTTAAGAAAGTGCAAAAGGATCCTACAGACAGATGCATCAAGGAACTCCCTCATGGATTTTGACATGAATAGTCCCATTTATGCCACGTTCTCTAATGCTGTTCACAGCCATGCACCCAGGTTGCACTATTTAATTAGCTACAACCCACATTTACCTGCATCCTTTAGAAGTACACACACACACACACACACACACACACACACCCCCTATAAAAAATAAACATCCATATGTTTTATCAGACAGGTCCTGTATCACTCTACTGAGAACATTCTTTCCCTGCCAGTCTCTGGTGGCTTAAAAACAACATGGGATCAGTTTACTTTTCGCTGTCCTGCACTTTTCAATCTGCAGAGAAAACCCACTGCCTTTCTGAAATTAATACACAATCATCATACAAGAAACAGCTGGAGGCTCAGCTCATCACTTGGTCAAATCAAATTGGGGTCACTTCAATAGGGCTATGTTAACTTATAAAAGCAAAAGAGATGGTTTGAATGCTTGCAAATCACCTTTTCAAGTCAGGGCTAGGGAAGAGTGTTCATTCATTCTGTGAGTCTCCACCCCTTCTTCCCCAGAAGCACAGATTCCAGTTCTCTACCATGGACCTCGCAGCTGCAGAACTGGGATCCCTCTATCAGGTGACAAGCTACTCAGGACAGGGGCCTTTTCCCTCCCAGACTCAAGAGGACCATCACCAAGCACAGCCTTTGGGCACTGCCACAATGTGTGCCTAGAACAGCAGCATTACATCAGCCTGATGTAGGTGACCCCAAAAAGTCGGCCACCATGCTCCAGGGTGTCACACTGTGCACTTGTGGTTGGCATCCAGTGGTCTCTACTCAGTAGGGTTGTCTGAAGTTAAATGTGACTCAAAATAAATACGTTAATTAGCAAAACTTCAGTTCACCAAGTCTGTGGTTATCAGGTTAAGTCTGCTTGAAGGAGAGACTTCTCATATGAAGTAAAAAGTTGAAACAAGGCAGCCTTCCTCGTCCTGGTACAGGTCTGGCTGTCTCCTCCTCTACAGCATTGCTTCAGGAATAAAGTGTCATCATCATCCACTGAAAATAATACGGAAAGGGGGTTGAAATAATCCATCCCTGTGAGAGGTCTGCCATACTCTCACATGGACTGGACTATAGGGCATTGGAGACATTCTGCCTCTAGAAGAAATAGAAGCCATAATAAAGCAGAAGACTTAGAAGCCTGACCGTCCTTGCTGTTTGTAACCTTCCCTGTAAGCGGTCAGTTAAAGACACCTTTTCTAAGTCTACAGAATTAAACATGCAGTGCCACATGCAACAAAGGGGCCTGAATCTGACAGTCAGAGAACGGGCTTTACCTCAGATTCCCGGAGATATATCCCTTTGCCATCTTGCGTTAAGTTGCGAAAGGCCTCTGCAAAAGAAGTACGTGAGGAGCATTAACTTGATAGCCAAGACATCACCACAGCCAAGGCACTGTCTTGGGAAAAAACCCAAAGGCAGAGTTTGTAGGCTATTCTCAAGTGCCTGTGAGCTTCTCTGTTCTGTCCCTGGGAGATTCCTGAAGGCTTGAACATCTGGAGCAGCTGAATAAGGTCAGGCATGTTACTGTCTGCCCATCCATCTATAAAACTGTCCCAACCTTACCCTCTACAATTATGAGACATGTGCTAAGTGCCTACAGCATGATCTGAGTATCAGCTGTCTCATCATCAAACTGCAGTCCACCAAAGGCATATTTCAAAGCTTTCTTCTTCTTGGAAAAGGTGTATTTCAAGGCCGTCTTCTTCATGGAAAACAATAGTTTTCGTCTGTAATTTACCTACCTTTTCCTACAGAAGGCCGGTGCAAATGTGCAGAGAGTTAATCACTCTGATATGTACAGCTTGGATGTCTGGAGGAAGGGACTGGTGGGGAGGCAAAGAGAGAGCTTGGCTTCCTCTGTATCTGTCCCTTGCTTTAAACTGATTACTCTTGCTTTATTCAGAAATCCAGTCCTGCAATTTTGACCTTGCCACTGCCAGTGGGGGCAGCATCGGAGGGGCCGTGGCTCAGCTGGCAGCCCAGCTTGCCCGGCCAGACACGGATCGCCAGCCTCACCTCCCATGATCTCCACGCGAAGCATGAAGCAAACAAAGCTCTCAAAACTGATCTGTAAGTCAGGGTCACCATATCTGATTGCCATCAAATTACAGACTTCATTGCTGAGTGAAATGCCTACATAAAATGGGGGGGGGGGGGGAAAGGAAAACAGAATGAGATGGCATAACTGAGTGGTCTTCATCCCATCTCCTACAGCTTTATTTTTCAAGCCTGGCCTAAGATAAACAAATATTAGCCAGTTCAAATGACATCTCTACATGAAGATATCTTCTCCAAATTTAAAAGGGTTCAGGTCTGCTCCCATATACTTACAGTCCTTCCAGAGTTGGAATAAAATACAAATGGGCCTCTTTTACTCATGGGATATGAGGGTAGTAACAGCATCTGGGTTAAGAGCAGTATTCTCAAGAGGGTAGGAAAGCAGATGAAAAAGAAAATCCAGAGGAAGCTCATACAGAAAGCATCAATCCCAATGTCAAGCAGCAGCAGCATTTGCAAGGAACAAAAGCATTCTCTATTCATGGCCTGGGATTTTAGTTTGCTTTAGTAGAGGTCTGCCTGGGTTTCTCACTGTGCTTTCACTGACTCAGAGGAACTGTGTGAACATGCACCAAAAAGAGGAATGATATTTAAGGTGTAAACATGCAAAAGAACTACAAGACTGAGCACCTGCCCCCACACAACGCCCAGCAATAGCAACAGAGCTCGGTATTTGTCTCATATTTATCATCTTCCATTTCTAGATCAAGCTTCAGACACTGCATTAGTGAAGTCTGACACCACTATAGCCTCCATGCAAATCCCACACTTCCAGGTTTGGTCCCCGAGCTGTTGTCTTCAGTAGAGGCAGCAATTTAATAGGAGCTAGATTTGGACTCCTGCATCCCCACAACCCCATAAAATCTTTTAAAATTCAATTAGCAACACACAGAAAGGGATTTAAAAATTGGGTCTGGAACAGCAGACACTTCTGTTTCAGACAACTCTCAGTGCAAGACCACACTGAGAAAAGAGTGGGCAGCCCAACCCATGGCAAAATAATTTTCAGATGTGTTGACCCAGCTAAAAAAGGAAGAAGAGACAGCCGAGGCCATGAAGACTATAATGTTTTCCACTCCTCCTGGGCTCTACACACAGTTATCAAGATGTTTCCCAGCCCTGTGCATTTTATTTAGCTTTCATGAGCAAGAAGATGAAACTTGCCAAAATATGCTGTGGGCTCACCTGTCTCCTGTACAGCTGTGTGCAGTTCCACAAGGTCAAGCTTTCCTGATCTGTTGGTGTCTCTCTTCTGGAAAACTTCCTGTGGGGTGAGGGAGTGTTTTTGAACAAGCCAAACCACCCAAAACCCAACAGGTGACACCAAAGGGATTGTGAGCAGGGAGATATTGAAAGGGGGCATAGAAATTACTGTCATACCAAATAGAAAAGCAGCCTTTTCCACAGGACTCTGAATTCCTGGATACTCAGTGTGCCAGTGGCATTCAGCTTAGTGGGAGAATTAAGGTCAAAACATCTCAATTAAACATTAGAAAGCACCCATTACATATATTAAAAAATTAGAAAAAAAACCCAACTCAAAAACCCAAACAACCCAAAACCTTGCAGCCACTCTAACATCCATGCAATTATAATATGGGGATAATGATTTCTTAGCCCATGTGCCTATTTATAGACTTCATCCTCCTCCCACTAAAGTCAATGGAAACCTGGCTGCTGGTTCCAGAAGCAGCAGGAATCAACCCTTTCCCAAACCACCCCCATTCCGTCACAGCTGAACTGTTATTATGGAGGGTGAAAAGTTCAATAAGCAAGGCCATGTCCTGGTGGTAAAGAAATCACAGTAACACCCAGTCTGGCCTAAGAAATAATGCTCTGGTAAAGTATTATATGAGTCAGAAGTATCACTCATGACAAGGATACATCCAGGAGTGCCAAGATACCCTGGCAGGAATCCAGACTGAAATTCAGGTGAAAACTCTGGAAATCTGGAGAGGGAAGAAAAAAAAAATTGGTTTGGGGAGTCATTGGACATCTCTCAGAAAAATGGACTCTCACAAAATTCCCCCTTACTTACGAGGGCTCAGGCCCCAAAGCCTTTGTGAAACTTTACACCCACTTGAGAAGATGTATCATTTATGATGATAAAAATATGAGGCAACAGGATGGATTCTACTAGTCTCAGAAAATCCAATATGAGCTCCCTGCAGGCATGTAATATAGAATGAAATATGGTACACTATCTCCAGCTATTAGAGAAAATGGAAGGAAAAGGACATCCAAAACTCTAATCCCAAACAGAATTTACTGCATGACCTTGAGCAAAGTCACTTGACCTGAAGAGCTTTGGGGAACAGCACTGCAGATTAATTGAAACCCTTGTACTAAGCATCTCTCTCTCCCTCTCTTTCACAGATGCGCTGCCAGCTCTGTTAATATAATTAAAAGTACAGGCAGTGCTGAAAACATGATGCTGCCTTAAAGCTTAGCATTCCTGGTTCATATATAAGTTACATGAAGAGTAACAGAAATAGGATCTAATCTCACTGCAAATCATGATTACAGTTGGTCTGCGCCTTCCACTGAGTAAGGGACAGAATCATAACTCACCAATCCCTTCCCAGCAGAAAGTAAAGTTGCTTCAATAATTTTAATATTGTAATAGCCCTGTTTAGTAAATATGAACCAAGTACTGTAAAGGTTTTAAAATCATTCTTAAAATCAATAATTTTGGAAAAGTAAAGACTTCCTGTTCAATATAGCTTTCTCACAGATAAGACAGTGCCTGGTAGGTCAGTTTACAAATACAGAACTATCTTTGTCCACCTTTGTAGAAAAGAGAGTAATATCAAATTCAGTTTAAGTGCAAAAGGCATCACATCACTCTTTTGATCATCTTTGTTGCCTGTAATGGCTGGACAGAGTATTTTCTATGTTGCACATTGATTGTTATCAGTGAGGAAACTGGGATGAAAATCTGGATTCGTCATTACATCTGTAATTTCATTGTCATTGTTCAGAGAGAACAGCCACTGCAATGCCTCACTGCTGTCCAGGTAGTGTTATTTGCTAACAAGGTCCAAATTACGAGCCTGTGGAGTGCTCTGGGCTGCCCCCACTGAGTGGATGTCACACATGAGAGAGACAAACTCAGGGCTCACCTGGCTCTCACAAGCACGGGTTACAGAGGCACCTGCACCTCACCCTGTCTGCCAAGCACAGAGCAAGGAGCAGCCCTATGCACACACAGCAGGGAAGAGTAAATAGAGTAAACAGGAACAGCAGCATGGACGAGGCACATGAAAGTAAAGACAAGACCTTCCTCCACCACACAAATTCCTACAGACCAGGCTTTCCACACCTTCTAGTTTGGTGCTGCTGCGACTAAGGCAGTGGCACAGGGTGAAATGGGATGCAGTTTCAGAATCAAAGATGAGGTCAAGCTTTCAAGGTTTGGAGGCAAAATTAAGAATCTACATCCATGCTTGTCCCCTCATTCTTTCAGTTGTTGAAATTCAAACTAGATTAGCTCTGCTTATAAAATTTCTGCCATGTTGATTCAGACCCCAGCAAATCCTTTTGCTCTGGAAATCTAATATGGCATCAGAAGAGTCAGTTCAGTCAGACTGAAGCCAGTTTCTCTTCCCTGAATTCAAGAAATAGATACAGGAGCTGAGGCTTTTCTCTGAGAGGGCTTATTTTACAGAAACATTATTTCTCAGCACTTACTTCTCCAAGATATATTATTCAAGATCTTCTGGAGCTGAACAGCATTTATTTCAGGATTCTGTGATATGGAAGAAAATTTTAATATTTTTTTTCCTAAGTATTAAATCACTTTTCTCCCTTTTTTGTTTTCCCAGCATGTCCCATCTTCATTCTCTGCTTTTCTGGCCCCACTCCAGCCACTGTGAAAATCGATAGAAAAGACTCCCTTTGAATATGACAAGATTCTGAGCCTGCAAGAGTTGTTGTGTGCTCTGGGCTAAGTTCTCAGGGTTCCACACAGATCAATGCAGTAGTGCACATTTTCCACTGAGTGAGGATGCAGACCTTTCAGCCCTGGTGCCATCTGTCCCATCAAGCACACTGTCAAGAGACCTGCTTCAAACATTCCCCTTTTATCATTTACCAAAAAAAAAAAAGAAGGAAACTTTGGAATACTTCTCCCCAAAGTTTTCAAAGCAGAGACTCCCCCTCCCCCTTGTCATACTAAATTTTACAGATCTTTTAGGAGCTGTGACAATCGTTTGTTTGGAGGATTTTTTTAAATGTCACTCTTCAAAAATAAAAGCCTGCTTTCAGATCACTGAGACATGCCAGGGGGGTAAAGCCTTCAGAAATGTCAGTAACTGCCTCTGCCCCTGTGTGTACTTGGACATCCTGACAGCAAAGGACCAGCACCTCACAGTAGGTGGCAATTTCTAGCACATCAAAGCCACACTGTTCTCAAAACCAAAATCTTAAACAAGGCGCAAAAGGTGAAAGCATTCCTTGTTTTTAGTAACAGTTTCCTTCAAAATACTCCTATTAAAAGTTCAAATTTGTTTTTGTGAAATTGTGTTCACCAAATACAGGGCATGATGCTAAATAAATGCAGTGACCTTTTCTGAAAGGTGAAACATTTGCATCCCTCACCACAGTCAGTGGGATCCCTGATGGTCAGTCCCATCCCAAATGAGGCCAGAGAAATCACTAAAAAGATTCTTTCACAGCAAGGATCATATTTCACTAGGAAAATTAGGGGGAAAAGATGATGGGACACCCAATACCTACTTCACCTCTCAAAGCAGGTTAGTTGCCATCCAACTGTGATGAAGTAAGTATGAGACAAGGTTCAATGTTTCAGGGGTGTTCTCTAATAGGTAACTTTTTCCAATGAATATAAGAATGCCCCAAAGGTTAGTATGGATCCACACAGCCCAATTTGTCCCCAATACAAGCAACAGGAAAAAATGTTTAGGGAGAGCATGTGAGCCTGGTCAGCTTCTGTAGCCCATTCTGCTGTTTCCCTGTTGGAAAGTGATCTTAGAGGATACATTCCTCAGTCCTTTATGCATTTGTTTATGGACTTTCTGCCCACGAGTTTGCTAATNTTCCAGGCACTGACACCCTGTTGTGCAGAGAAGTGCACCTGTCTCAATGCTATCACATTGCTAAGTTTCACAGGCAAATTTTCTGCATGGAGTCATCACTGTACACAGAGTCCAACCTCCCCTCCATAGGTCCCCTCTGCGCCCCACACTTCCACAGACCTCCCTTGAACATGCCAATGCTTTTATTTCACGGAGCTACATAATAGCTCTGGAGGAGTTTACTCATGCAAGCACTTACCTGTTCAAAATGCTTTGTGAAGAAATCCTCCCAAATCTTGCCTTCATATCTATCAACAATTTCCTTTAAGGTATCAAAAAAAAAAATCATTAACTCACAGAAGAAAAATATTGTCAACCAAGTTATTAAAGATGCTTTCCCAGAATGGCATTCCATTCCCTGCCCTTTCCATCCTCTGCCACCACTGCAATCAGTGTTACATCACTAACAGAGCCTACTGCTAAGATACCTCCCTACATCACAGAACTGCTATTTCTTGGAGAGAAATACTCAGATAACATTTAGTGGGGAGAAACATTCCTCTCACCCCACCCCAAGCTGTGCAAAGCATGGGGCTCACTCTGTGCCAAGAAGAGAGGAGGGTCTCTGTCCTCCTTTATACAGCCCAACAGAGGAGATGAAAGCTGGAAAGGCCTCGTTTATGCCAGGGGAACAGACTGTGCTAAGAATTCCCTAGCACAAACTGCAGATGTGCATGCACTGCCACTGAGACCAGTTCTTTTGAAAATAACCTTCAGGCCATTGCATGGGAATAGTACTTCTAATGTCCCATAATATCTTCAAAACGTTCAAGGCGTGAAAGGGATGAGGAGAAGTGCAAGAATGGACCATGAGTATCCAAAAAGCCAGGAACAGGAATGACTGCAGAGCAAGTAAGATGGTGTCATTAAAAGATGTTTGCAAAAAGGGCAACTAAGCTGTCTAAAGTTGTGTCTGTCCCCTACATTTGATTGCATCTGTCCCCTTGGTCCAAAGGATTCTGTCTGTAAACCCAAGCTGTGCTTTCAAGTGCTGCAACATAAGCACTGACATTCTCGCTCAGCCTCTCCTCTAGGGCAGAGCAACAGTAAAAACCCAACATTCAGAGCTGTACATTGAACCACAGATTCCCCACTCCCCTCACACCCACTCACCTTAGAGAGGGTGAAGCTTGTGTTCCCACCCATTTCCCTGGAGATGCAAAAAGCAGAAACGTTAAGGACAGATCTCAGAGTTTTGTGTTTGTCTCACCACAGGTGTCATTCCCCTTCCCTGGATGGGGCCTCAGCCTGCTCTTGCTGTGTGTTTTATTCTCTGGTGTTACATCTGCAGTAAGGCAAGGCCCCATACCCATACAGCACCCCAAAAGCTGCTGGCATTTGAAGTATCCAAATCACCATTTCTGTACAAGCAACCATCCTAGCATTGCCAGCAGGGAGTTCCTGGCAAACCAATGGAGCTAAAAAGCTAAAGAGCTCTTATCCTTCTCACAGTCTCAAACATGACCATACTGCTAGGATTGTGTGGGCCTATCTCAACCTTTTTTAAAAGGATAAGGCCAAAAACAGTGCTTCAACCACTGAGAATCCTATGTCAGGAGCAATCCAGAGCCAGCTTCTCTGAAAGAGATTGTGCTGCTTTTTGCAGAGTTAAGTCTTTATGCTGCCCCCATTAGACTAGAAAGACCAGCCTTTCCCAGGGAATTAGGTGCTGGCAGAGGGGCAGCAGCATCTCACCGAAGAATGTGCTTCCTGGAGAAGACCCGCAGGATGAACTCAGACTCTTGCTGAGGCTCCAGGGTGGATGGGACAATCACATAGACACAAGGCTCCAGGTGGAAGTCATGAGTCACTTCCCGCTCATCAAGGAAAACCTGGTGCTTGTTCACAGGCTGATGTCGGGTGAAGAAACCTGGGGGTAGCTTTCTGGTGCTCTCCTGGTACTGTTCAGGGAAGAAAGGTGAGAGAATCATGTTCTGCCCCAGCTGAACACATGGACAAAAGGCATGTGGAGCATTCACAGGCAGGGCACAGCTGGCTTGTCTTCACATCTCAGCTTGTTTTACAGCCCAAGCAGGTAATAGAGCCCAAAGGACTCAGTCCCTGCCCGGGATACGGCTGTTCTCACTATGCAGCACCCTTGCCCAATACTAATATAACAAAAGACTGGGCTTCCTACAGCTTAAGAAAAAAACCTTACACTTACACTACTTGTAAGGAACAGCAGCAAGAACTGGAGACAAGAAGCTGTTCCTGTCAACATGGCTTCTGCAAAAGTCTTTTGCCATATGGGCCAAAATGACTGCAGGTAGGAACTGCTCTAGAGACTGCCCTTCACTAGCCAGAACACCTCTTTTCCCACAGGGACCACATATTTTGTGCCCAGCTTGTCCTTTGCACAAGGGATCTGATAGCAGAGGATTTTTCAGAACAACTGTGATCTGAGCATACTGCATGAGCAACCTAAGCCCTCGTCCTGACTTCATGCAAGTGTCCTTGATCTGTCTGTCACTCTTTGCTCTGCAGACCCTTTTCTGCCACAGGATGATGGATAAAGTGTTGATCCAGGCAACATGGAACCAATTTTAATGCCACTGAGTGCCCACTATACAAGCCAAATAAATAATCCTGCTAGCTAAAACTACTGTCACCTTCTGATCTTGGCTGTTCCTCAAAACATTTAGCCATTTTACTCTGCAGCCTCATGGGAGATGCTATTCCTCTTCCTCTGCCAGTATTTTTCTTACTAATAGAGCAATCTTTCTTACGAAGGGTCCAGGGTTACTCCTCCTCATGCCCCTTATGTTAAATTCAAAGTTTTTATATTCCAGTCAATACTCTGTTGACAGCAGTTCCAATACCTTAGATGCTCTCAGCTTGCCATCTCTCCATATTGATCTTGGCAACGACTACAAACCTGAAATTGAAGTCCTGGCTGCCACCATTCCAACTCGGGTGTGGCACCGTGCTAGGGCCACACTCAGACCCCCTCTGCCAGAAAGTTTACCTTGAAGGTAACCCTGATAATGCCTAAGATATTTAAGTCAGGAAGGAGGGGCATCTTACCTCATGGTTACAACGCTGGGTCTACAGTAACTAGGAACACAATTGTGCTGCCCATACCACATACCCAAACTAGCTCTTTGCCAGCCCAAGTTTTCATTTAAGAGGTGTACTCTTGTTTGAGTAGTAACAGAGTGGAAGATATGCCCTTTAAAGACAAAACAAGCTAAATCTTTCCCTGTTTTAAATAGCCCTCTGAGGTCAGGCCAAAATCAGGACTTAATCAGGATTTAAGTTCCAAGGCCCTTTCTCAGGTCCCAAAGGCTCTTGGATAAAGAAAATGCTAGAAATACAGCTGACCTTAAGAAGCTGAAAACACCTGTACCATCAGGCAGCCAGGAACCTGCGCTCCCAGGAGATCTTTGACTCGCATGGGGCACAGGCTCTTTTCCCACCTCATGCCAAGACTGGAAGGCAGCAGAAAGGCATCTCTGACTCCCACAACACAGCCAAGAATAGGGGCACCAATTCCCCAATTGCAGCAGGGATGAAGTGCTCATCAGGTAAAGGTTGATGCTACTTCTAATACCTTTGAAGACCCAGGACAGAAGCTGAACAACTAATGCTCCCTTTCAAAGCCAGAGACCTCTCCTGATACGGCTGCTTTTCAGTAGAGTCAGAGGATGATTCTGCCTTGCTGTGGTGCCTCACTGAATTCAAGTACTTGCTGTCAGCCAGGGAACGAAGGCAAACACACCACATGTAGCATTGTCCCAACAGCTGCACCTGCTCAGGCACCCCAGAGAACAGCCAGCAGTGGTGACAAGGGACTCACCTGTAAGCCAACCTGCAGGAAGAAAAGAAACAGAGCATCTGTCAGTCAGGACCTCTGTGTCTCAGAAACATAGCCAAGTCATTCCATTCCTAGGAAGCAGAGCAGCTATATATGTCTATATGGGGTCTTTGCCTTCAGAAACTGCAGTCCCTCCACCCAAAAACCCTTCCCCACAGTCACCTTTCCATAACTGTGCAAGCTCACAGCAGCTACAAGACCTGTGGCTCTATTTAATGGAGCAGAGTAGCTCTCAAGGTACTCAGATAAGCAGAGAATTGAAGGTAGGAGACTCTCGCTCCTAGTGATATCCACTTACCTCTGGATACACAGAGAGCTAGAAGCATGCACACATGAGCAGCTGCCACATCATACTAGGAACAGTTTTCAGGCACGATTTTACCATGGCTGGAAATAACCTGATGGCAGAGCTCTTCCTGCCCCAAAGTAAGGGGTCTTCTGGCACCCTCTTCCAGCTATTGCACACACCCTCAGAGGCAGCAAAATAAATCCCAATGTGCTTTGAAGCAAAAGGCACTTCTCAGTGCTCTGCAGGGTGACACACAGCATGCTGGAGAGGCAGCAAGGGGGGCGCAGAGCCCAAGGGAGCCTAGCCCTGATGTGTGAAGAGACTGGGCACGGGCAGGAAGAAAGAGCAGAGATCACCCTGCACACAACAAAAACTCTTGGCCTGCAGAGCACTACAATCTACAGGGGCTGTAAGTTCTCCTGTTTGGTGGGAGCAAGAAAAGCAAAGCAATTCTTTGCACCTTATAGAGTAAAAATCCAATGAAAAGGTGAGGGGCTCGGTTCCGGTGTTTGGTGCTGTGTTTCTGCATGAGGGATATAACCACATTGCACGTACTTCGGCTTTTCTTACTGTCTTCAACGGGCAACACATTCAGCCAGTACTGAGGGTTCATCCAAAAGTTGCCTAAGTAAAACAAGAAAAACATTTTGATGTCATTTTCCTTCAAAAAATTGATTACCAGCTTCCCACATGATGCCTGGCATCGGACTGAATAGGTCACAGGTTGTCTGGATCTCCAGACCCTATGGGAATTTGATTTTAAGGTGCAGTTTAGAGGTTTAGCGGTGCAACTACTAAGGAGAAAGACCCAGGGACAAGGAACTATACTTCTGCTTACATGCAACTAAGAGCTCATTTTGTTTGTAAATGTATCACTATTCCTCTCTCACCCCTGGTGTATGGGCTAGCTGACTTTAGACTCCACCTGCTCTCCTCCAGAAGAGCTGAGCCTCTGACTACTTTATTCACTTTACTTAAAACACACTCCCTGGAGGTGCTCATGATGCAAATTTTAACAGACAAGTTTAATGTCATAGAGCAGATCAGTGCTGGCAATTGATCCTGGGATCCTAAAGCTTATTCCATGCTATAATCAGCCCACTGCCCTATGTTTGCAAGCCATGCATCTTCTGTGATAGCAGAAGCCAGTCGAAGTCCTTCAGCCACTTATTTCTGATGTTTGTGCAGAGGCTCAAACAGGAAGCACGTTTCTGTTACCAATTTTATGTTAAGAGGTTATAAGGAGCTGGTAACTGAGTCAGCAGAGCATCCAAGTCAGACTTATCCAAAAGAGCACCCCTCACCATTACAGAATCCCAGACTTCCTCCTGCTGTACTTCCTTTAACCCATCTCCCACTCTTCAAGGAGTACATCCACTTTTTCCCATCTTCCTGGCTCATCAGGTCTGGAGTTAACTTACAGATCACCAGATCTACAAAATGAATCTTAAAATCTCGCAGAGACATCCTGGGAAAAGAGTGCCAAGAGACATTTTGTCAGCAGTTTAGTTTAGTCCATATGGCTCATAAAACAAAAAGAAAAGGGAGCAGGGAACTTCGAAGCCGCACCATTCTGTGTTACATATGGTAATGCTCATATTTTATTAGGCAGTAAAGAAGAGAGCGTCTGCTTCCTCAGCAGCATCTAGGAGTAGCTAATGCACGACTAAAACTTCAGCAAAGGATAGCAGAACAGAGAACAAAATAATCTTGCCAGCAAAGGGAGTGCAGTGAAATTACAGGGGCGGCAACATTGCCACCTCGTGGCAAAGGCTGTGGAGAAACCGCAGACAAACAGGCAGGCAAGTGCTTCCTGAAGCTATGTTAAAGAGAAAAAAAGGCAGGGCAAAAGCTCCTGGGGCTGCCCTTTATCTCCAGCAGCCCCAGGAGACCTAGCAATATCCCGCTTCTCCCCCACTCCTGCACTGAAGAGCCACAGCCACTGCTTCTCACAGCATCAAGCTGAGAGGAGCACGGGCTGCTATAAAGCTCATCACCCATGCCTTGGCCCAAGTGGCAATATGCTGCTTCAGCTCCAGGGCTACTGGTAGGGAGGGGAGAAGCAAGACTGTGCCATTACCAGAATTCTCCATCCTCCTTTTTTTTCCTCAGCAAAATCTTCTCCTTTGGGCTCAGCAGCTCCCACTTGTAAGAGCTAAGGGGAAAGACATGAGGTGATTAACCAAATGTGGTCACAAATCCAAGGCAGAGGACCCAACCTTCCTCTATAAAAAGAGGCCAAATCCCAAGTTCTACACATTTCCATGTTTATCCCCCACTACGCCTTCAGCTACACGGGACTCTCCATGACCACCCTGGGTCCCATGAGATGTAGTTAGATGGCTCCAGTTTTCTCCAGAAGCCAGAAATATTCCATTACCATCTAGCCACTCCCTTCACTTGAACATGCAGCTTCCAAGTACTTAAAATATAAAAATCTAGACCTGCTTTGTTGGTTAATTTTCTGTCAAAGGAGACATAATAGGAAGAGTGTTTGGCATAATGAATGAATGACTAGGACAGCACAAGAGGCAGCTGGGAGTCATTTCAAAGGCAGGCCTGCAGTATGTTGCTCATTATGCTCTTCCACAGAACAGCTGGTGTGTAGTCAGTATGTGACAGACACGCATCAGAGAAGTTACTGCTCTGCAGACAAGGTGAAAGCCATTCACATTCCCAATGACCTCTGTACTCTTCCCTCCTTTCTACACCCTGAGCCTCAGCAAACTGCCTGTGCTGGGAATGAAGTGAAGCTTGGAAGCAAGAAACATGCTCCACTTCAAAGAGGAACAGGACACGAGTTTACAGTTGCCCATGGTCTAGAATGCAAACCACTGTCTTTCAAGGGTCTCAATTAAAAAAAAAATAAAAATAAAATCAGGTATATGCAAATACAAAGCCCATTTACCTCACTAGTTGCTTCCTCTGATCTCATGCCTGACTGCATTTCCCCAAGCAGCCAGGAAAGGGCATCTCCTTCCTAGTTACCCAATTCCAACACCTTGCAGCCTGTGGAAGATTTTTCCTGACCCCTCCTGTGAGAAACAACTGTGTCCTGAAACATGGGGATTTTTTAGAGCCTCCTGCACAGCTGCCTGTCCCCTTGCATGCTCTCCAGATCACAGCAAGGTGGTCAGCGTCTCACGTTCATATTATGTTTCCTCTGGCATTTAGTGAAAGGAAAAGTAGAACTGATCTGATTGAGGCTGCGTGTGTGAAGTGAGGCCAGCTACAGCAGCACTGACTGTTGGAGACATATAAATCTATGAAGTCATTGCTTTGACACCAGGTCTGGGCAAGCAACTGTTATCTTACTGCTGCCCTCAACATTAATTCATGCCTGAAGATGGCAGCATCTTTCCTCCAAGAAACCTTTCCTTCGCTCAGTGTCACACTTTTCCTTTTTTAAACTCACCTGTCACTCCAGTCTCCTTTCCACTCAATTTTTCCCCATGGATTTCTCAGTCTCACTAGGTTTTCTGGTCCATGTTGACAGGTCACCTGCAGAAAACAGTAACACTGTGCTTACCAAAATCTCAACTGTTCTTATCTGGTCTATATCATTGTACTATGTCAGATATTAATGATTTTGTTTGTTCTCATAGATGCCAGCAAGTTTGATGATAAAAATCTTTGAACATGCAACTCTGAATGCCAGCAACAAAGAGATTAAGGTGCTTCCATCTTATATTCTAAACTGAAACCAGAGACATGACAGATTCCTAATCTAAAGGCTCGACTGTAAATTCCTCTTCCTTTCTAACATCTGCTCATTTTGTACTCGTGTGAAAGCCAAGTCCTACCCCAGTGCAGTGGCACAGCAAAATGTAGCCCCCCATGGGTGACCACACAGATTAATGCCTCCTGAACTGGGATGCCATGGTGGGAAGAGAAAGAGAGAGGTCAATTAGGGGCTTTGTTGACAGCACACAGAAGAACAGCTGACTTCTCACTGTTTCCATATGCTTGGTCAGTCCCTTAAGGCTGCCTGCCTCTTCATCTCAGCAGAGGAGCCAGAGAGGTTTTTTTTTGTTGAAAAACTACACACATAAACTCTTCCTGCTCCTCCTGTGATGTGCTTCATCCAGCTCATCTCTTCTGCCCTTCCTAGTATCTC
The DNA here is from genome assembly GCA_013390105.1 of Tichodroma muraria. Classification (NCBI taxonomy): domain Eukaryota; kingdom Metazoa; phylum Chordata; class Aves; order Passeriformes; family Sittidae; genus Tichodroma; species Tichodroma muraria. The sequence goes on from WAAG01072879.1 coordinate 113,142, forward strand.
TTGCTACAGGTACTGAACATGCTTTCACCAAAATGTCCAAAGCCCCACACAGTCTTTGCCATCCTTGTCAACCTCCTTTTGAGGCTGGACAAGACAGTTATCCACCAATTCAGGAGGAAGAAGCTTCTAGTCTTTGGGATGTATTATTTCAAGTCCCTTACCTTTAGACAAATATCCTAAGGGGACTCCAAGCAGTACTTCTTCAGATTAGTGGGGTCTCCCTGCACTGTCTGCAACA
>WAAG01072879.1:113415-128347 GCA_013390105.1 Tichodroma muraria
GGAGCACAGTTCAGTTCCCTCACTCCACACCCCTGACTCACCTTTCTACCTGCAGTTTTCCATATTTTGGCCTTTACATCCTTACCTCTATAGCCTCTCCACTGACTTCAGAGGAAGGCTTTTTACCCCTAGTAAAAAAGTACATTCCCAAGTTTCAGCACATCGTCCCAGCAGCCCCAAAGGCCAGTCCTTTCACTCTTAACAGCTAAGATGCATTTCTAGGTGATGGTCTCAGCAGAGCCCTATGAATCATTCCCACTCTCAGAGATACACTGATCCATAATGATTGTCCTTTACATCAAGGCCTCCAAATTAAAATGGACACACTTAAAATGTGAATCTTAACAAAGCCCGCAGTCTCTTTTAGCCTTAGACTAGGAAAAGAGTACTAGGGAGGAGATATTACAGTTGCTCTGATCAATGGCTGAACCTGTGAATGCAATAAAAATTGCTAATATACAAATTAACCTGGACCCAGGACGTTTGAGCTGGTCTTACCTTCCTAATGCCAGTTACTGTGTAGGCATGGCCAGCAACAAGCCCATTCTTCAAGACCTTTGTTGTCTGTATACAAGAAAGAGAAACAGAAGGAAGATAAACCTTTTATTCTATCCCTACTCATACAGCAATACCAGAGACCTGCACTCCTGTAACCAGTGGCTTTCAAAGCAAACAGAGAACTGAAAGTTAAATAAATAAATAAACTGAAGCTCCTAAGAGCCAGATTTTGCAGTATGCTTGGAATCAGAAAGTTGATTGTTAGTGGCCCTTCCTAAATTGTGGATCTTCAGCTAGAGACCACCTTACTTTAAGGAAGTCCAGGAGGTTAGGTTTTGATTTTCAGAAAAGTAGTTTCCCAACAGCTGAGGTGGTAGCATGAAGTTTGGAAGCCAAGACTTTAATTCATGTTCTGCATGACCCTACCTCTCTAGCCTAGCTATAACTTTATTCCATGTGTGTCTGTACCTCACTGCATTGTCTGTAAAAACGGGAAATTTATTTAATAAAAGTGGGAAAATGCAGTAGGTCCCTATTGGATAGAATTTCTTTGATAGATAAACCAGTTCCTAAACATAACAACAGGGAACTGAGAGCATCAGTGAAACAGTCCATGAATAAAGTTTAACATGAAGAACGTGACTTCTACAGAAAGCTACATGTGGCAGCTTTGATATGTTTTGAGTCACAATGAGCAGCTGAGCAGAGGGAAGAGGGTCTGGGAAGGTTTTTAACTCTAAAGCCATTTGATCTCGCTCCAAGCCTCACCCCTAAGTGTGTCTGACAGCCCATGAGAGATCTGCTGTAGGTGGCTCTTGTCAGGATACCCCACAGATCAGGAGGAGCTTCTGCAAGCTTGATCCTTGTATTGACACCCCCCGTAAAATCCACCAAGGCTTCTGAAACTTGCCCAATCTGCAGATCTTCATAGGAGCCATAGAGTCTAGCAAAAAAAGACATCAATATATTCTTTGGGTTATAGTCACAGATGACAGGTTGAGAACAGCTTGCCAATGAAAACAATAAAACAAAGTGTGCAAAAAGCAAAGGGAAGGCTGCAACTCATGTTTAATTTTAAGGGAATTTTTGGCATTTGGGAAGAGGAGAATCTACAAAATTGCCTCCAAGACTGGCTAAAGTCTGAAAGGGACTCTTCACTCGCTGTCATCCCTGACCACACTATAATGAGAACATGCCCATCACGACTCTTTGATAACTCTGCTTTAGAGCATGTTGCCCGAATTTATCACCAGGCACTGTGCTGTGTCTGAGATATAGTGCCTTGAGAGACAGTGTCCTGAGAGCTCAGTCTCCAATCTGATTTTCTTTATCACTCCAGTGCAACTTGGCCCAGTCTTTTCATTCTAACACTAATACCAGATGAAGATAACTGAACATTCTCACCTTTGTGTGATCTTTCTCTCAATGTTAACTAGAGTATCTTTCCCTACTCTGCAAAGATTATTTCAGCCAAATATTAACAACTCCATCAGTTAGGTCTTGCTGCTTTCTTCTTTGTGCTGATACTACCACTGTAGACAAAACACCCTGGAGAGAAGCCACTGTTCTCACTGTGCTGTATGACTTGTGACATGCCTCAGCTTTGGGGACCTGAGAGTAAAACCATCTGCCAAAACAAAGTGCAATGCTTCAGCAGACTTCCAAAATGAAAATCCTTGGAGGTTTCTCACATTGATAACACATTAAAGGAGGCCTTAGAAATCATTCACATCTGAAAATGTCTATCTATGGTGTTCCACTCCTCTGTGGTATTTACAAGGAAGGCCTCAGCCAATACACTGCAAACAATGATAACACTCAGAGGACAGCCCCCCACAATAGGGCTGTTTTCACACCTAAACCCTTGGATTTAAACTCAAGGGCCTGGTTTGATAACAGCTACTGCAATGGCAGCTTTTATGTGTAATAATAGAAAGATGAGAGCCATCTACTACACTCCAAACGTAGCAAGGCCTAGGATTTGCATTTATAAACAAGAACAAACTGCGTAGGCACCAACCAACATATTTTAGAGAGACTATTTGCATAACTTGAAATGAGTCACTTACTTAGCATATGCCTTCTCCAGAAGGGCTCCCCAAAACACGTTCTTATAGACCGAGGAAACAAAGAGCAGCTCCCCCGCCTCATTCACCGGCAGGCGATCATCAACCACCACGTCAAGCCATTCCCCGAAGTGCCAGAACTGTCAGGGGAAAGGAATGAGCTGATGTTTCCCTTGGAAGGGACCTCCCCTTGAAACAACAGGAAAGGCAAGACAGCCTAGCTGTGGGCACAGAACAAGCTGCTGTGGGTCAGTGGGATGTGCTGACTCACCCACAGAGCCAGCTCCTCAGCCCCACCCAGCCAGAGGAGAAAACAAAGCATGTGTCAGGTGTAAAAGGAGTAAGCAGGGAAATTAGCCGCAGGTGGACTTCTGGGGAAGGAATTTCTAACTTCAGGGTAGCAGAGTTGTATGAAGAGGTGGGCAAAGGGGTAGAAGATTGGAGCTGATGTGCTCAGGTCTTGCTTAGTGTTGCCACCCTTGAGAAAGAGTTTTGTCTGTGCTAAAATATGGGTAGGACACAGCCGGAGAGAGCATCCAAGCAGAGGTGTTCCCTCAGTGGCTTGCAGTTGATTCACTGCCTGCACTACTTTGTGGGAGGAGTGACGGGCTCCTCTCCAGACTGGGATACCCTCTGGCCACCTGCCCCTGGCCGAGGGGAACCACGTACAAATTATCTAAGGGTGTGACACAAAACATAGCAGAGGATATCTGAGGATCTCCTGCAATCTGAGGGAGCAGCTGTACCCGGAAGTGGAAAATGCCCGCATATTTCCTCTCAAAGCTCTGGTTTTGTGGCACAACTGCAGCCAAGATGTCCTGGTGGAATGTCAGGGCTTCCAGGGCCGCCAGGAACCAGCAGTTCTCTGCGCCAAGACAAACGGACACATGCAGTTGGCTGAAAAGCGAGAGCTCTCAGCCAAGTTTAGAAACACCACCAAGATCCCAGCAGAAGAGCTGGTGCGCTAATGTCTTTACAATTATAACAAATCATACACACAAAATAAGATGATCCAGACATGTTCTTTACTTAACCAAACCGTGATTGATTTATAATTGTTCTCTCGTGATCTTTTCATTTGGGTACTGTTTGGTTAAATGAGAAATTCAGCAAGCAATAAGTGTCAATGGAAACATTCTGTGTTTTACCGACATTGCATGGGGTTTTTTCTACTCTCTATAAAGGCACACTATAAAAAAAAACTCTTCCATTTTTCTTTGGAAACATTAGCTTTTCAGAAAAGAAAATAACTCCCAGTGGATCTCACATGCAAGACTCCACTTAGAAAACTTTGGTTTTAAGGACATAAAGCACTTAAAAACTAATTTAGTTCCACTTCTACCTGTTTTTCAGATGGCAATATAGTCTTTTATTTTAGGCAACACAGGCATAAAATTATTTTTCTAACAGCAAGGCTGAGAAGAGAACACACTCACACTGAGCATTAGGTACAAATACAAAGTCCTTCTGTGGTCTCTGTTCAATTGTCAAGCAGCAACACCACAGACCAGTAAGTGCACAGGATCACTTCCTATTAGCAAGGGCAGAAACAACACACAGTGGTGATTTCAGCTTGTGGAGACACCTCTCATGCCTCAAATCCCACCTCAAAGCTTGACAGCTTATTTACTGAGCCTATGCCAGTAAACGATCACTTCATCCACACCATGCCGAGAGGAGATGGATACCTTCTATTTCCATGCCAAGTTTTATACATTCAAACTTCAATGCAAAATGTTATCTTGTGTAAGAATACTTAGATATTTATACAAAGGAGTCTCCTTACCCACCAATCCTTGGCAGAGATCAAGCTGCTTTCTGTTTGCAGCATAAAACACGGGACTTTTGTGCAAAGCCTGGGAAGCACAAAATGAAAAGAAAATTAAAAAAAAAAAAAAAGGAGAGAGTTAAGCCAGTAACATGAGCTGATTTAGCTTGAAAGTTAAAGCTTTTAAAATACTGAAAGTCCTTTGTCCCAGCAGATATTGTTCTGGCTCAGGTATAAATCTATTGTCATGTGCTCTGGCTAACCTGACACCAGCCTGGGCACACATTTGTGCTTGGTCTACGTTGAATTTGGTCTCCAGCATAAGTCACTGGTGTTCAGGTGCATCACCATGGCTTTCCACAGACACCGTGCTGAGAAGACCACCCTTCAAACCTGCCAGTCCCGCTCCTCCACACAAGTGCCAGCCAAAAGAGTTTATGAGGGAAGAGCATATCTATTCAAACTTCCACCCAACCTGGCTGCCATCTCCACAGCTTGACTGACAGTTGAGCTACAGACTGATAGCTGCTACTGAATTCCTGTTGCTGTGACATGAATAGGTCTGTAAATAATTCTAAATAACAGAGAGAAATAACGTGATGATTTTTTTCCCTTCACAAGTGCCTCAGGGGTTAAATTAATAACCTAAGTGCCAAAATTACATTTCACTCGAATGACCCAGAAATTGCTCAAGCTAAGTTTCACGCTCTTGGCTCCCCTGCAGGCAGTAGCAAAGAAAGAGCAAACCCTCAGAAGGCAGTCACAGTAATTAGACACCAAGCCAGGCCCTTGGTGAGTTTGGGTGTTCAGTTTGCAGGCCATCACTCATAGATGCAGCAAGCTACAAGCCTGCAGGCTGAATAGCAGAATATCAGCATCTCCTCTGCAGCACAGGGACTGAAGGATGCACAGCAACCATTCTCAGAGAATCTTTGCTCAAAAAGTTTGGCATCCAGAGCAAACAGCAGCCTCCTTCACAAGGCAGTTTTAGAATCATAGAATCACAGAATATGCTGAGTTGGAAGGGACCCATCATCATCAAGTCCAACTCCACCCCAACACCCCAACAATCATAGCAGAGCAGCAGAATAGTCCACTGAGGGACAAAGGATGTTTCAAGTCTATTCCAATATCTAAGGGGTGGAGAGACACTTGAAGGGCTTTATAGAGGCCAGGACTCATGCTGACCTTTTTTTTCCGACAGAAACGGCATCCTTCTGGAAAACTGTTTAAATCTCACAAAATATGACAGCTAGAAAATAACTTAGCAGTAACAGGGAGTTAGCAGGGAGATGCTATCTGGTATTACCTGGCAGAATTCCCTACAGACAAAGGAACTCTGAAATTCTCAGATATTCTGTACACTGCTTTTGGGAGGATCTGATTGTCAGTACTCTGCTCAGTGGCTCAGTAAGAGCAGAACTGGCATTGCTAGTAACAGGCCTTATCTAATGTGCCAGGCCCCTGTCCTGGCCTCCCACACCTGTTATCCACCCTTTTGTTATGAGAACGTGCTCTGTGACCAGCCCTTTCACCTGGCTGTCTCTTGTTGTGACGTTCAGTTTTAGCCTAGAATGCCAGCAAAGGCCTTGGAAATGTAAACACAAGTAAAAAACAAAGACCCCAAAACTAAAAACAACTCACAGATTGATGCTCAGTCACTGGTTGTGATAGAAGCTCAGCCTTGAGAGCTGGGGAAAGATTACTCCAAGTACAACAGACTAAACAGTAAAGCAGGGGGGGAAAAAAACAGAGGCAAGAGGATAAGGCACCTGCCCTGTCTGGGAAAGTAGCAGCCTCTAGCATCATAACAGTATGAGGTCCATGGGAGAGAGGGGTCACGGCTAAGAACTGTCTAGAAACTCAGAAATCTTCCAAAAGGTCATGATCTTGAACTCTAGGGAGAAGGATCTCATCTGTCACCACTGAATCACAATGAGATCACTGTAGCCGTGAGCTCCACGGAAACCAACTCTCCCTGCTCCCTTTGCCTCCTCTCCCTGCTGCTCCAAGTGTTACTGGACATAAACTGAACAAGGCTGGTTATGATTTTGGGAAAAAGTGCTTCAAAGGCAATTATGAGACTCCATGTACCCCAGCTTCCAAAATGACACTTGGTGCAATAAATGTAATCCCGAGAGACATTAAAGTACACCGAAATTAAAATCTAAGAGTAGTCAGTTCAATATTAAAACTATTTGCTGGCTCTCACCTGTAATCACCCTCTTACACACAGTACTCACTGAAAGTCACTTACGTGTGGCCTCTTCCAGTGTAAATTTCGGGGCAGTTTCTTTAGCAGTGCTCCTGTTCCAATGGAGCTGATGTGAGCAGGGAAGGTGTCGTCTGTGAACAAGCATTTGTTCTTCAAGCACGACTCCAGCAAAGCCTGGTAGTTCTGCTGGATGGGAGGGGTGTGTTTTTGAAAGATACTTCTGCCTAATGGCACAGGTGACTTATTTTTTTTCAAGCACAGCAGAAAAGGCATGCTGATGTTATCCAGTAACACCAGGAAAATTTTTTTCCACTGAAGATTCTGGAGGGATCTCACACTGCACAGTTCTGCTGGAAACTCTTGGTTTTCTCAGATGAGGCGTGTCTTTTCAGAAGACTTCCTGATAGTTAAAATAAGTATAAAAAGTAAATTTAATCCTGGCTTTTGAAATTTTCTTCTTAGTCATTAGGGGTGGGTAGGAACAGTGACATTCCCAGGAGAAGTGGGGGTTCACCCAATTCTAACTGTGTACTTATCACTGCATTTTCAGGCTTTAATATCACTGTAGATCTCAGTGAAATCAAAACAAGTGGCCTCACTGACTTTTACCAGACCTTTGAAGCCATACACATGGCTATTCCATGTCTCTCTCTGGACTATTTTAGGCTCTCCAGGATATTTTCATAACGTGTTGCAACATGAATGACAGTCTTTATTGAATCACATTCTGGCATGAAGTTATTTCCCCTCCCAGAAAAAATCAAACAAACAAAAAAACCCAACAAGATAAACCAAAGGCTAACAGAAAAATAGAATACATTAGGTTTCATTAGGTTTTAGAAAGCCACGACTCACACTCCTATGTTAGCTATTTTGCCCTTTTTGCCTCATTTTGGAGAATGATATGATCTTCCCCAAGAGTTCACATTCCATCTTGCTGAACACCACAGATTCACACATGAAATTGCAAGCTGAGGTATTTTTTTCCTTGTAACATTCAAGACAGATGTTTCTCATCCCCCCACTAAAAACACCAAAGAGTGATGTCCTAAGCCTTTTTTTAATATTAGCAGCTATGTTAAACATTTGCACCACCCCTTGCTGGGAGAAATCATGACTAAAATCTCAGCAGGCAAATCACTTCCATCAGTGCTAGCAAGGTGATCACGATCAGTTAGTACAGTGTGGACTGAACAAATTAACCAGGATAAAAAGTTTAAGAAATGGTTCACATGCCATCATGATACAGTATTTGGAAGGCTCCCCCACCAAGAAGGCTCTTTGGGACTCAAAATCCCTGCCCCAGGCACCCGAGGACGCTGGTCTCAGTAAGGCACCAGTTGATTGTTACTCTCATCAAAGCTGAAGGTCAGCAGAAGTCCCTGTGAGAAAACAAACAACCACACATTTTACTGTTCAACCACACAGAGCCCTCATTTGTTATAAACCCACTCTACAGCTGATCCACAAAGCTTGACCCTCAAGGGCAACCAACAGAAAATCTTCAAAAGATAACGCTGGAAATGAAAATTCAATTTTCTGTTGTACAGTAGACAGTTCAGAACTGAAAAAGAATTTAAGTGCCTAACAACTTGCTTACTTTTTCTCCAGATGAAAAATGCTGTCTCTCCCTCCAAACCTTCCTTTTTTACAGCCATTGGCCTTCACGGCTGCAACAACATAAGCAACAGACAGAGATAGATTTAAGAGAGAAACAAAGGAAGAAAACAGCCTGGAGACCAGCTGCACTTTACATAGGCAGACAAAATACGTATGAAGAAGAATTTCTCATTCTGCTGCTCCCCAGGAAAAGAAGTGGAGAGCAATTGGCACACTTTGAGCTACAGTGAAGAACAAATATTTGAGACTTAGTTTTTGGGTGTGCAGAGTATTCACAGCGCCTGATTAAATTAACTTTTCACCTATTCTCACTTCACTCTGGTAATTATTTGAAAAAGAATTTAATTTTATATACAGGTCTTGAAACCCAAAGACAGTATGAAAAAAACAATGCTTTCAAAAATGAAGGTTTAAATCACATGAATATGTAGCGTTATTTTTAAGAAATTCAGCCAGTACCCCTGACTGTAACAGTGTGTGTTGAGTCAATGATGCTACTTTGTATGTTTTGAAAACCTCCCAGCTGAACCTGTGTGTTGTTTTAACCCTTTGTTTAACCCTTTTCCAAACTACCTAGAAATCTTTGAACAAAAGATGCGATGAGGCGTTTTATGTGTCATGAACAGTCACTTCTCAGACAGCAAGTGTTCCACCTTGTGTTTAACCCTCTGCCTGGCCACAGCCCTGTGTATGAGCAGGCACCAGATACAGCTGTACATGACCAGCCAAAGTATTCCTGTACTCCATTCACCAATGGTACCGAGCCGGACTGAATCAGTCCTCCTCCACAGGTGGAACAGAGTGTGTGCATGTCTCTTCCAGCAATTAAAATTTCTAAGGAAAAGCAGCCAAGTGTAGCAGACAGAGGTTAAAAGCTTTAGAGGGAAGCCATGAGCCAGTAGGTTATGGATTTGATTCTCCATTCTTTGCACATTCCCCTAGTTAGCATATTTACCACCTGATCTAAGTCCTTCCACTGCATTAGCATCCTATGATCTCCCCTGAGCTTTCTCAAGATCTTAAATGCCTCATCCCTAAGTCTTGAAATGAGAAGCTGAAGAATTTATTCTTCTTTGCATGAAGAATCCATGGAAAATCCTTGACTTTTTGTAAAAGTAACTGGACCATGAATTAATTCTCTGAGAGCCTCTTACTCACTCTATGAGAGGATTTACCTCAGGCAACACTTGGACAGTGGACAATTTGAGGGCTAAACCTGGGGATGACAGAGCTCAGCCCAGCTTCTCTGATTTAACAAAGACAATCCAAATCTGGGCTAAGGAGCTGCTCCTGATTGTGTGGAACAAAGTAGTAAATGTTTGCATGCAAAATAATAAATTTTAGGGTAAGCAGAACAAACGATGCAGGGCCATTTTTTACAACCATCCATGTAATACAGCAGAACATTAGCTACAGAAATTAGTAGTCATTAGTCAAAATGATAGTGTGAGTGTATTAGGCTTTGTTAATCTTTATTAGTCTCTAAACAAACAGTATAAAAACATCACTTGCAGGTACAACCTCTAGTCTTTGATTAAACAGAGTGCTGTATTTCAGGAAAAAACCCTCAAGGCTGACTCCTGCCCTTCGTGTGGGCTTTTAAAGCAAATAGAAATATCCTGAAAAGAAGCACTGAACTATGTTTTCTCACAAAATAAACGAACATAGGTGGATAACCTTCCCTTGCATTTCCTGTGCTTAGACTGTTGGCCGAAAAGTTGATGAACACCTTCTAGTGCTGAGATTTTCAAGGTCAAGCAGTGAACCTGCTCCTACTGATCTTAAAATAAAGTCTGTATCAAAAATGCCTGGATGGCTTTCAGAACTTCAAGTAATACCTCTCTGACCAAAGATTCACTTTTAAAGACTATGGTTAAGATTTAAAACTACATAGCCTTTGTTGTGGAAATTGTCCAAGCTACATCGAAATCAGTGGAAATATGAAAATCCCATTTACTCAAGATCTGTGATTTAGCACTTAAGGTTACAACATCCTATTCATAAGCATCCCAATCATTAAATATTCTGGCTACCCACAACTCCCGCTAATGACAGATGAAATTTTTGATCTCCGCAGAATACTCAGTGATCAAGTACCAGCCAAACTGACTCAAAACAGCAAAAGCGAGAGAACAAGGGTGCACAAAATCTGGGTTAGCTAAAACACCGGCCTGTGTTGCCAACCGCTTGGCAGGCAGAAGCGCTGGAGCTGTGGCATGCAACGCAGCTGATGTGGCTCATCTAGCTGCTTTACATCACACCCATCCTTCCCACGTTTGCTGATACAAACTTTTTGCCTTTCCCTTCAACACCTCCAGAGAACAGCACAGCAGCAGCTGCTGCTGCATTGTGTAACTAATACCCCCATCTGATCCCAGAGGACAACTTCATCTGAACATGGTGACAGAGTTACACTCACTTCAAAACCCTGGAAAATCCTAATTCTGTGCTAGCCAGAGATAACTGCTAAATGCCAGCACCAAATCCCTCTGCACAGCACTTGGCATTTGATGTCCTACCTTCTCCAGGTGTGTTTTCACAGCGGAGGATAACTGGCAGTGATGCCTGCTGCCCATAAATAGTACATTTGTTATCTCTCCCTATGCGTGTATTTAGGTGCACGTATATATATGCCTTGCATACGTAACCCCAAGAGCCTGTCCTAACCTATCAAACACTGGTAGAAGCAGGAGGCGGGGAAAAAAAGCATATTGAGCAATGACAGAAAATTTCTGGAGATCTCAATGCAAAATATTCCACGGAAGACAAGAAAGAACAGGTCAGCCCATCATGCAGGCTACCTTTTGACTCACCCATTGCTTCAGTGGACAGCAGTTTCCTTGTTTAGTTTGTCACTCGATTATTCAAAGCACAAAACTCCATGTCTCTCCATAAATCACTGACAAGGTAGAACAGGAAGATGTGTTCAACTGTGTCTTAATACATTTTAACAGGATTTCTGCTTTCAGGTAAGAAAAAGTTCAGAGAGGAAATACTCTCAACCCCCCCACATTTTCTCAGAACAGACAGGGACATGACACTTTGTCAATCAGTTAACCATATCAGTTTCTACAAAAAACATTTATGTAAGTTTGATGGAAGTGTATGTCTATGGCAGAGACAGACAAAATCATTCAAGAGTTATAGGCCAAGCTTCTGCACTGCAAGGATGGTGAAGGGCTCAGAGGATTTTTCTTTCCAGCACTATTATAGACATCTCATCAGTCAGGTCCCTTGTGTGCAATACAAGCAACTTTCTTTGCCTAACAGATCTAAGGAGGGAGCTGTCTGGAAGCAGAATGCTTCCCATTCACTGGATGTACATTATCCAGCCCCACATTCCCCATTTTTGGTGTCACTTCTGGGTACCAGCAGCTTGTTCCACCTCAGGCAAGGAGGTGGCATTTTCACTTTAGTGAGGGGCAAAGAGCAGTATAGGGAGAGTAGGGTAAAGGGCTTTGTGTGTGTGTAGCAAGACACACAAAAAATGGTAAGAGAAAGGTAATGGGAAATATTTCAGAGGAATATGAAGGAGCAGTGAGGGCAGGAGAGGAAGGCAGCAGCTTTCTGACTTGCAAAGGCAAAGCAATGAGTGAGAAAAGGAACAGACTATGCTGGAGACAATTTTATGTCTCCACATAGGCCACATAGCACCAGCAGGCAATTGAGAATTTTGATCCAGCTGAACCAGAGGAAACTCTCCTAGCCTTACTTATCAAATTAGTATATTTGGTTTAATTCTGGGGGCCTGCTGCACCTTCCTCTCCCTTCTTTCCTTTCCCACAACCCTGGTTATTCCCTGCTGAACCCATCACCACCTGAACTTTTGACACTGTCTCCTCAGTACTTGGTAATGGACAAACAGTGGCAGTAACTACACTGGCAGGAAGTTAATTTTACTGAACTACACTACTCCCACAAGCTTCTTGAAACTGTCAAAGTGTTATGGTCTGAATCACCACATCTTTTCAGATTCTGTGACTTCAACATCCCCATCCTCAGATGATCTTTTGTAGGAAGTAAACCTGTCCAACCCTAAGGCTGCAGATAAGCAAACACATTTGTCACCATTTCACAAGTTTCAGTTATACAACACTGTGTTTTGTCCCCAGAACCCCAGGTTTCATTCTGTGTACAAATACTACATGACTTCGTAGTCACTGACTTTCAGGAAATTGGAAGTGAAGCTTTTCCAGCAAGCTCCTTTCTCTCTCCTGGTCAAGGCAAGCACCCAGCTCAGTGACTGCCAGCACTGTTACCAAAAGCAGGGACATGACTGAGAAACCACAGAACTAAAAGTTAAATCCATCATATCTTTAAAGATAAAGACAAATTCTACAGTAGAGGACAGTATCAGACAGTATCAGACAGAGGTATGTTCTGAGTACTGCAGTAGACTGGCTTCTGTGCAGGGCAGTCAAAGAAGAGCTTTCACATTTTAAAAATGTAAGTTACTAAAAAAACCCAACTTACTAAAGATTGCACAATAAGACCAAACTCTCCAACAGAAAACCACCCATCAAAACATCTCTGATTAAGAAATGAAAAGGAATAAATAACGAAAACAGAATAAAACTTTCAGTTTGGTTCTGGCAGAAAGAAAATCTTAATTATACTGTAAATTTCCTTTCCTAATTTTACTTCCCTTTGTTTTTGGCAAGCTCAGTACCTCAAGGTAAAGATAGTTCTTGAGGAAGCCAGTCTCAAATGGCTAGGAAAACAGACTGAAAAATAAATAAAATTGTGCAATGTTTGTGAGATACCTAAAGAAAGTCTCTAAAGACTGTCTAGTTTCGTTGTGATCTGCCCTGGTCATAACGAATCCACAGGAAAGGGACTCTCTTCAGTCAAGGCAAAGAACTTATACTTTTTTTTGGCCATTTGGCCATTAGGTATGCATATTTACGATAAGCGTAACTTAATGATTAACAGCCTCACCTTGTAAATGGGGAACAATTGTGCTTCTGCCATACCTGTGGCAGTCAGCTCCCACAGCCTGCACAACAGAAAGCTTGCTTTGCCTCCCATTTGCTGCATTCAGGAAGGGCACCAAGGTGGCCAGGGGAGATTTACAATCAAAGGCTTCCTGGCCTGACCTCTACTCAGCTCTGAGGATAACACAAGCAAGCACCAAAGAGACTCCATATATAGCTGTAGAAATGCCAGAGCGCCATCGGAGGAGCACAGCCCTTAAATGGCAGAACTATCTAGAAGATGAAAGCGAGTTTTTTCCTACCAAATGAGTAATTCTTGCCAAAACATGTTGAATTCTATGGGGCCTTTCATTTTCAGGAGTTTTCACTGGAAAGGAGTCATCAAATTCTTAAAGCCAAAAGCCTCTATTTATAAAACTAAAGAAATGAGGGAAATTGATCTAAAGGAGGTTTCAAAACATCAGTTCTACTTTCAGCTCTAGGCATTGGCAGGAAAGCAGACAAGTCTGATCTTCAGAAAATACAGTCAGCCTGCTATGTTCTTCCAGAAAAAGAAAACTGGTCCCTGGAGTCACTGCTTGCACCTCCTGGGTCAGGCCATGCCAGAGAGCGTACAAGTGCCTGGGATCACACAGTGAGAACAAAGAAAGTGTCTTCTCCTGCAGTAGAGGGCATAGAAACAGACCTGGATCATTGTTCAGGCACACAGGGCCACACAGTCTCCATGTGTCTCCCCTCCTGTGGGGGGAAAAAAAAAAGAAAAAAGGTTTTAATGCAGAGCTGTCTCTGCTTATGCAAGGTCGAGGCCCCTCCCGGCTGTAAATGGCTGGGAAAGGGCAGGAACTGCCACACAGCAGGACTGCTTCCAAAACTGTCTTGCCATGCTTTTCAGACCCATGGGATGGACTAAAGTGAAAATGTTTTTAGGAGATATTTAGGAAAAAAAAATCCTGCTTTATCCCAGCTGCGCAGTAGAGATGAGGAGAGCCTGGCAGCGGAGCTGATGGCCAGCCCCAAGGACATGCAGATCCTCAGGCTACTCCTGGAAAACCTGTGCAGCTGTCCTGTTGACCCTCACTGCAGGAGGACTAAAGAATTTTGGACAGTAGGTAGTTTGCCTGTCTCACCTCCTTAGACAGAGAATTCCTCCGGGCACAGCCAGAGCCGTGAGCCCCATGAAGTGAGGGGCAGCAGTGAAGCCCATTCACTGGGCTGGGGAAAGAATAGTCCAAGAGACAACTGAGAGCATACCTCATCGATGTGTATAAATACCTAAAGTGGGGCTGTCAAGGGGATGGAGCCAGGATCTTCTCAGTCGTGCCAAGCAATAGGACGAGAGGCAATGGGCAGAAAGCAATGCAGAAGAAATTCTACCTGAGTATGAGGAAGAACTTTTTTGTGCTGATGACCACACATGGAACATATTGTCCAGGAAGGCTGTGGAGTGTTCCTCACTGGAGTATTCCACAACCATCTTACCACACTCCTGTGCTTACGTGTGCTCTGGGATGACTCTGCTTGAGCTGGGAGGTTGGACCAGATGACCCACTGTGGTCTCTTCCAACCTGACCCATTCTGTGACAGGTTGGAGACCCATATGAGGCTGGTAGTGCTGTGGAACAGCCGGCACCCTCTCAGATTTACACTCGCACGGTTCATTTCAGGGGATTTTTTTAAGTCGATTTCGAAGCGAGGCGAGAAAGGAAATAAAATGGCGGCCGGGCTGAAAACCCCTTCAACGGCCCCCAGGGGGCGCGGCGGGACCCGGCCCCTCCCCGCTGTTCAACATGGCGGCGCCCGGTGCGGCTTCACCCGCCGGGGAGAACGGGCG
>WAAG01072879.1:128367-193502 GCA_013390105.1 Tichodroma muraria
CTGCCAGGAACCGCCGGCTTCCGGCGCCCGCCCCTTTCCTGGAGGGCCGGGCCTCCGCGCCATGCCCACGCCGGGAGCCGGCGGCGTGAGGGGAGGCGGCGCCCGCCGGTGCCGCTGGGCCGGGGCTGCGTGGACGAGCCGCTCCTTCAGCTTCCCGCGGGGACTGCTTTCTGGCTGAAATCGCCGGCGCAGGTGGCGTGAGGGCGGGCGGCCCTCGCGGGTGGGCGCTGGAGCGGAGTGAGGCCCGCCCGGCCTGAGGGGGATGCGCGGGTAGCCCGCGCTCGCAGCCAGCCCAGCCCAGCGCCGGTGGTCGCCGCGGAGCTGGCGTCAGGAGGCCACAAGATGTTCAGCTGGCTGGGCACCGACGACCGTCGGCGAAAGGACCCGGAGGTGTTCCAGACGGTCAGCGACGGCCTGAAGAAGCTTTACAAGACCAAGCTGTTGCCGCTGGAAGAACACTACAAGTTCCACGAGTTCCACTCGCCCGCCCTGGAGGATGCCGACTTCGACAACAAGCCCATGGTGCTCCTCGTGGGGCAGTACTCCACTGGGAAGACCACCTTCATCAGGTAAAAGCCAGCTGCCTGCTGTTCCCCTCCCCGGCATCACCGAGCCTGCACCCTCGACGCCCGGGCACTGGGGTGGGGCAGAACGTGTCTCTGATACCTGTGCTATGCCTTGATCCCCCTTCTGTTAGCCCCTTCGCGTCCCCTCAACAGCTTTTCATTGAAAAGTCACCTCCACTCAAACGCAGAGCATTCCTTCGCAAGCACAGGGTGGTGTAAGATGTCCCATGAAACACCGACGTGGCAAAAAGTAGCCCAGGGCAGGGCTGAGGAGTGCAGGCAGGGCAGGAGTGTGGAAATGTGAGTCACTGGGGCCCTCCTGGCCGTTCGAAGTGCAAAGGCTGTGGGAAGCCTCGCGCGAGGCATTCCGTGCCTGCGCTGCCCAGGTTGACCCTTGTAGTAGCCGTTCTTTTCAATTTGCTGTAGCTTTTGAGTGGTGAGGCAGCTTTAAAACTGCAATGGTCAGTTTTGTAGTGGTCACTGTTATGCGCTTACATCTGTTTGTCTTTTTCTGCACTCTCCCAGAGTCAATGCTCAGAACCCACTTAGAGAAGCATGTGTGTGCCTGTGCTCAGAGAGACCTGCCCCTCTTCAGCGCTCCAGAAGTAAAACCCTGTTTTAACTGTGTCCTGCTCAGCCGAGATGCTGGGAACAGCAAGTTCCTTTCGAACTGTAAAGAAAGGGCAGCTGCCAGCAGCTCTTTCATTTCGATGATGTGAAACTGTCGCAGAGAGGGTTAAACTTCTCCGGCTGGACTTGGTTGCAGGGATCTCTGTTCAGCCATGCTGCTAGTTCAACTTGCAGCAGCCTTTCCCTTGGGATCATAGCTGAAGCTGCGCTGTCCGGGTTTCCTATGTGATTCATAAGCTAAGCGTTAAATTCCAGCATTTTTCTGGTGTGGCTGTGTTGAAATCTGTGGAATTACCCCAGTGTAAATCTGGACACGAGCCACAGGCAGCCAGCCCTTTGTTATACCAGTATTTCTTGGTGAAGGAGGGAACTGCAGAGAGTAAAGAGAGGTGAATCAAATTGACTGTACCTCTAAAGGAATGACCTTGAGAAATGCAGGGGCTTTTTTTTTTTTTTTTAATGTGCTGCTAAATTTCCTGGTCCGGAGCCAAGAATGGAATGCATTTCTGCTACCTTGGCATGTACCTGACAAACAAAGTTGAAGAGTTAAAAGGCTTTTCTCATATGAGCAGGTCAGTGGATGAAGGGGTGCAGAATACCCAAAGAAGCATTTTGCACATGTTTGCTAGCACTCTTCTGAAAAATAGAGAGGATAGCACAACTGCCTGGTTCCACCCCAGATCTTTGTTCTGTAACTTGGTACCAAACCTGTTTGGAAAGCTTCTGTCTGAAAGCTTAAACACAGACTTTAACTGTCTGGGTTACAGACACTCCGAGGCTGAACACAAGGAATTGCTGAATTCCTGGTAAGACTATCTAACTAAAGCACCTTTTCCTAGTTCTTTTCTCTGGATTGCCAGCATCAGTGTTTCCCCGCAGTGTTTCACCTGCATGCTCTTAGCAGAGACTTCCTGCCTTTGCCCCTCTCTGTTCAGTGAAGTCCTTTAAGTTCAGTGTAAGCCTCAGCTCCTTTTGCAGGAAGTTTGGGTGCCTAGAGCATGTTCCAGGCAAAAGAAGATTGAGTCTTTGCTCATGTGGGATGGCAGCAACAACCTCTTTGCCGTCAGCAAGTGGATCTGAGCCTCTCTGACAGCTGCTTTTCACTCGTGGTTGTGTCCTCCCAGTTTTCTCTGGGCACAGGGCTGGGATGAGCCTACATGGAGGCGATGGTCGAGCAGAAGTGACCAGGAGCTTTGGGAGCTTCTGCTTCACGGGAATGGACAAATGGACCTTCCAGAAAGGCAGAGTTTTCTGTTTAAAATAGTGCCTAAGAAGGTGAAAATTGAGAACTTTGGTAGAACCCCAGGGTCTCTAACAGTAGAAGTGTGAGAGTCTGTTACTCCAGTGTGTTCCCAGTCAAAGGCCAGAAAACCTCGTGTTGCTCGTGACAGGCTTCCAGCGTGAGCTTGCAGGCACTGCTCATTAAAGAGCTGGGATAAACACCAGATTAGCATGCAGTTATTGTGGGAAGGCAAGTGGGAGCTAAAGCTGAGAGCAGGGAGGAGTTAAAGGGGGCTGGGGGGAGGAAGTGGGAGGATTGACAACCATTATGTCTCAGCAGTAGAGTGAAGCAAGAAACAGCCTCTGGACAATTCTGTCCACAAGCTTGTCAGGATGGGGGATAATTAGGGTTATCCTTATGTATCAATTCCACTCTTAAATTGCATCCTCCTTGCACTGCCATACAATTTAGGGAGATGACTTAATGCCACTAAACAATCATGTGGAATGAGCTCCATCCCAGTTTACCTGGATCCCAGGACACCTTACCAAAAAAAACCCCAACAATCCCCCCAAAAAACAGCCCTTAGTCACCTACCTAAGGAATGTCTGTCTTCCAAACATCTTTCCTTGTTTTGGGGAATTTGTGGTGAAACAAGGAAGACATGCAAGGCTCTGAAGCACCTAAGCTGCAGCATCTTGCAGTGAGGCTGCTCCCTTGTCAGGAGCTGATGGCAGAAAAAAAGGCAGTCAAGGTCAGCAGTGAGAAACATTCCTAGAGGCTGAGCCTGGGAAGAGGGAGGTGAGTTGTGTGGGTCAAAGCCAGTGAAGCAAGACCAGAGCATGGTTTGTTTTCAGTGGAACAAGGCTGTTCCCTCTTCTATTTTCAGGGACACAGAACTGAGCCTTTCTGTGCTGTGTGAAAGGTGTAGCATTGCTAATGCAGCTTTTCCATTCCTGCTTCCTGCTGTATCATCTCTTCGTGCTCACTCCCATTTCTCTCCTCAGCATACATTTGGCTGACGCTTTTCCACAGGGCTGTCAGGTGCTGAAAGTTGGTGCTGGTTAGGAACACCTCTGCCTGGGAATATCTGACAGCCACTGCAGGATCTCACTGGAGCCTGCCTTTACAACGTTATTGCTTTTTATGTTTCCTGTAAGAGGGTGGGAGTACAGGACAGAACATTACTCTCCTAATTAACTTAGGTTCCTTGGTCATTTCTAAAAATAATCCTGGCTCAAGTCCAGCCATCCTGCTAATAAAATAAACAAGTCTGTCAGAGCCCTACTGACTGTCAACATAGCTTGCTTTTCTGGTGTAGCTACCCCTTCCTCCTTCAGCTAATGATTTACACGTCCTGGCCTCTCCACACTGTTTGTCACAGGCTACACGGAGAGCTCTGGTGTGACCTCCCCGTGCAGCCCTGAACCTTTCATCTGTGCGTGCATCAGGCAGTTGTCACCATTTCCTCCTGCTCTGCCCTTCTTCCCGTTCCGCTCGGCATCACCTCTGCTGCCGCGCTCGGCGGCATCCTGCAGGGCTCCTGCATGACTCATCACGGGCAGGCAGCCCCTTCCCCCACATCCTGCGGCACTCCTGCCCGGGGAGCCCGGCCTCTCCTTGCCCATCTCCAGATCCACCTGGGAGAGGCGACCCCAAGCTGGGCTGGCACTAACGCAGCTTTCCTGCCCTGGCCCTTCTCAGGAACAGGCCTGAAATAGGCAAACAGCATAGTGCTTCCAGCCACTTCTCTAAAAAGCAGATTGGTCATGACAAACCTATTCCCCTCCTGCCTGGGGTACTCCACAGACTTCCCTAACCTGGCTCGAGGTCATTGGCCCAGGCCTTTGAAGGTGTTCGGCAGCTCAGCTTAAGGTGTGCAGCCCTGGCAGAGGAAATGGCTTGCTGGTGGTCGGTGTTTTCCACAGCTGTTGTTTGCTCTTCTCTCCCAGAAATCCCCACAAATGTGACAACTGCATGTGTTCTCTAGCTTGCCTCTGGTAGCTAGGGCAGGCTGTGTTACTGCCGAGCAGAAGTGCCTTCCCCCCATCAGGCAGTGTCAATACAACACTTGTATTTGTCTTTGCACAATGAGATTCTTGTGCTGCTGACACCCTGCTGCACAATGTACCCAAATCTCCCAGAGTAGCCTCACTTAAAATAAATGCTGTGATAGTGGGTAGTGCAAATCTTCGTCTCTCTGGTTTCCTGCCATTTGTTGCACATAAGTCAATAACATTGGTGTGTAGCTACTTCTTTTTGTGCTTTTGTTGGTATTTTTTTGTTTTGTGGGGTTTTTTAAGTCTTGCACAAGAAATAAACACAGAAATGCTTTGAAACGTTAGTTGAGTGGAGCTGTGATAAAATTCTTTCAAGCAGACTGTCTGGAGGAGTGTTGCTATTACACACAGGACTTTTGGTTAGGTTTTCTGGGAAGTTTTGTCTATAAATAACAAACAACTCTCCCCTTCAAGTGTTTTTTACTTCTGCTCAAAAGTTGTCATATTACACGTGCATTCCAAGCCTCTAAAAAAGAAGAAAGGTGGTTGTTACAGCAAGGCTGCAACCTGACATTGCGAGTAAGGGGCCTTTCTCAAAAGCAGAGAGTGCAAATGCACTTTTTGCATTTTACAGTTGTTAACACTGCCTATTTCTTTTCTCTCTATACTTGCATGGGGAGAACACAAAGATTTATTTCTGTGGATTCAGTGAATTCCCATCTGCGTAAGGCCACTGGCTCGACAGCAATATCCATCAGGGGCTAGTGTTTGAATTGCCATCTAGGAGACACAAGCTTAGTTTCCAGAGTCTGACCAAGTGGCTTCTAACCTAGCAAATAGTTGTGCAGTGTGAAGAGCTTCCCAGGGAATTGAGCCAAGAACATTCATATGATAGTCTACAGAGCCCTTGGTGGGAGAGAAGTAGCCCCTCCTTGTTGTCAGGTGCTTCAAGCTGGAGAGGAGTTACTGTGTCTGCCAGGAAGGTATATTGTGATGGCCGGCCAGAGAGGTGGCACACACCAGCACTACCTGCTGTCTGCTTTTCTTAAGTAATGGCCCACTTTTATGGGAAAGTTTGAGAAACCCCTACATAAGGTTTAGATAAATGGGATATATCCATCCTAGTATAGGAGGTCAGAGAGCTGCTCTCTTCCTGGATTATTTCAGGTCTTTTAGGAGCTGCTCAACAGCTGCTGTTGCATCTCAGAGTTCTACAATTAAGAAGAGTCATTTCAGGTGGCCTTCTGGTGAGCATGGGACTTTGGAAATCACTTTGGACAAAAGATACCAGAAAATACATGATAATACACCAGTAAAGGAGGTGTGGTCATCTCCTAAGGGAATTATGGATATTATTTGTGGAGGTATTCTTGTTTCAGTATGAGTGGGTACCAAGCCACATAAGTATCAGTGATTTTTTTCTTGGTATGCATTTGGTTGTTTCACTTCTAGATCCAGTTGATTTGGCTTTGCCCGTTGGGAACTGGACACATTTGCTGACATGGTATCAATAAATAGCTTGGACAATTTTTTTTTTTGTTGCTCCTTAAACACTGGATAGTGATTACCTATGTTAAAATGACAGTGAAAGCAGGAACCCCTAAAAAGTTATGACAAGCCTTCATGCCAATGGTCCAATAATCCCTCACACAGGGACTTCCCTCACTAAGGCTCACCTCAGTGAACCAATTCTGGTGCTTAGACATATCAGTCTCAATCATGAAAAAAATCTCCAGTCCTCCTATTTCCTTTTCCACATCCTCGTAATCTACTTTTAACATCATATCAATTCTAAAATAATCTTTCTGCCTACTGAGGATTAGGTCAAAGTAATGGAAGAGAGAGTGCCAGCTACCCTCTGGCAACAAGCAACACGTTGTTCTACTAACTTCCATAGTCTGGTAGTCATTTTATTCTTCATGTAACTAGCCAGAGCTTATCACTTGTCACCTCTGACACCGTCCCGTACTGCGGGCTAGACCAGTTCTAGCTACCTTCTGCAGCCACATGGACATAATGATCTTAGTTTTCAGCACAGGATCAGCAGGAGGTTTTCTGCACCCGCACAGCACAAACACAGGCCTGGCCTCAGTGATGGCATTTGGCACCTTTGTGAGCCAAAGGGAGCTGTCCCATGCACACACCATTGACCCACCCTGAATTTGGCAGGGTCAGTTAGGTATCCTGCCAGAGTCCTGTTCGAAGCCCTGTAACCCCATGGGTGACTGTCCCTGAAATTTGCCAAACTGCCTTCAGGAGATAATAAAGGATGCCGTACTTGCTGTGCTATTGAGCTTGATTTATAGCTTGGAATATACTTCCCCACCCACGTGTGTAGTGCTCAATATGCTTGAGCAGTTTGTAGTGCAGGCCTGTGACTTCATTTCAGAAGCACACAGGGACTGAGACTGAGACTTCAGTCAAGTGCAGGGCAAGTTGGCATTTAAGCAACTGATTTGGAATGGGGGCTAAGCACATTAGTTGTTTGAGTCTGCTGAAAGGAGCAGCGGCAAAGTAATTGATATTGGCACTAAGAGCTTGTAGGGTTTCAGGATTAACACTGTGATTGCAGTGAACTGCTGTTTTTACTTCACTATGCTAAGTCTGCTCCAAATGTCTTGAGGATTGAAGTACACAAAATGATGCAACGTGATGAGAATCTCTTCCCAACAGCTATAATCGTCTCAATTTCTTAATCCACCTTAAATGAGCTTTCAATATTGAGATCCTAAGTAGAAAAGCTACCAAGATGTTATCAGACAATTCAGTGACAGTGCTAAAAATAGTCTCGGAAGGATCCATGCTCTTGAGCTTCATAATTGCACTGCAATCTTCAGTTACAACTCATTTAGGACTTAGCAGCTCCTGTCTCATGCCCACACCTTGTTTTTCACTTACAGGTACCTGCTGGAGCAGGATTTCCCAGGGATGAGGATTGGACCAGAGCCTACAACTGACTCCTTTATAGCAGTTATGCAAGGAGATGTGGAAGGAATCGTTCCTGGAAACGCGTTGGTAGTGGATCCCAAAAAACCCTTCAGGAAACTCAACGCCTTTGGCAATGCCTTTTTGAACAGGTCAGTACTCAAGAACTCTCTTGTTCTGCAGAGTAAGGTTAGAATCTAACAAGCAGCACAGCAAGTAACGTAAAGGGATAAGGCACTTCTTTTCCTCCCATCCACATGGCTGATGCAAAGCCAGTCCAGTCCTGCCAGATGCCCATAAGTCAGTTGCTGAAGGGCTGATTAATTCAAGTGTGACAAACCTTCATTTTACTTGAATGAACAAAACAAAAATGACATCACAGCCTAAGCTTATCCTACAGGAGACTAGAGGTAAATATCTTCATTACATTTGTTGTCCCCTGCTTCAGTATTTCTAGCTTCTTCCATTTGTAATCAAAACCAGGCTCTCTCCATTCCCATACCTTATACATACAACCTCAGGTGCAAATTGATGACCACTCTAATGTGATCCTGCAAAAAAGAGTAGCAGGGTGTTTGGACAGCGGCTCTGTGACGTGAGGAGTGTAACCTTTCTATCCCCTAGACCCAGCCCAGTCATAGGGAGGTTTTGGATCTAGGCCTTGCAGGAAGCCAGCAGCACACACCCATATCCTAGATGAGCACAAACTGTGCTGCAGATGGCAGCAAACTGACTACACCCATCATCAACACCTTCCCTTAACACAGTATAGGAGACACTGGAAACATGGCAGCTGCTCAGCCGAACAGCCAGGGAAGCTGGGCTGGGCTCTGGCTCCCGTTCCATCTTCCAGGCTTAGAGAATGACTGTCCAGAGGGTGCAGCATCTCCTGCCAGCACTGGCCACAGGAGTGCTGGTGTAGGCTGCAGCGAGGCAGGGAGGGGGCCTGCAGAGAAGCATGGGGAGAAACTTGGTGGCAGGAGAGGGGCCTAGCTGGAGTCACTGCTGTGTGGAGAACCTCACAGTACCTCAGTGTGACAGGAAGCAGTATCTGATCATTGCACAAGAGCATCATTCAAATGCATCAACATGGTCCTGCACCAGAGAGACTTTGACAAGTTTTTGTTGTTTCATAGGGCCCAGAACATATGACCTAACTGTTGGTCAGGTGACTGCCCACTCCCTTACACCAGGGCAGAACAGTTATTTGCCCAAAGAGAATAACAGGCCTCCTGCCTGGAGTGCAGAGATTGTGGATGAAGAGGACATAATTCAGAGCAGCTCAGCTGATAGCCAAGAACAGCCACAGCTGGCAGACAGTTCACTGCAGAGAAGGAACATTAGGCCAGGCATGGGGGGCAAAAAAGCAAACACTTCTGAACCAGCCTGATGGATGTGTCCTGAGTGCAGTTTGCTCCTGATGCAGCAAGGGAGCTCTGCATGCATTAACCCAGTTCACTGTATCATGCTGTGCTCTTGTTATGCTTCTTCTGCTCGTCCTTCTTCTGAGGAAAGAGTCAAGCCTGTGCCTGTGCAGACAGCGGGGCAGAGAGACACAGCAGTGATTCAGGAGCAGCCTAAGTGCCGACCTTCTAGCAATGCAGGGAGTAGCCACAACAGCTAATGACATCTTTCTCTTGCTGACATGGAAAAAGAGGGGTTAATGATTTCTAAACTGGCAGAGGAGACATGCTAAGGGGGACTGGCTCAGCTGTGTGAGCATCACATGCTGAAAATGCAGATGCTAATGCCCAGCTAATTAGGAAATTAAACACATGCAAGAGTTGACTCAGAGGGCCAGAAATTTAGCAGATGTAAGTCCTGGTGCACCCACTGGACCAGATCAAGCCACCCACACTTACTTCTCCGGTGGGCCTGGCTTCTGGGCTAGGGACAAGCCGAGCTATCTCTGCCTTGCACATACTTTGCTGGTGCTATATATATGCCAAGGCCCTGACCTTAGCTAGGAGGCTGTGAGCAAGAAATTTGCAGAAGGGAGCTAATCTCCAAGAGCCACACCTCTAAGCTGAGATATGAGTGGCCATGGGGAAGTCTGCCTTGCCCGTGGATGGTTAAAGGTAACACTTGACTGTGAGTATCAGTGGAAAGAAACAGAGCAGCACGAGGCAGTAGCATTCACACAGGCCAAGCTGGTCTTGGCTGAGAGGTGGCAGCCCACAGCACTGTGTCCTGTGGGGTGCAGAGAGCCTGCTGCTCCAGGAGTGAGCATCCACCCTTAGCTGGGACTCCCCCCCCAGCAGAGACTGGGATCTGCTGCTTTCCAGGAAGCAAGGGGAGACTATTACGGTCAGGATTTGGCTGGGAGACGAGCAATTGTGCTGCTCAGAGCCCGTAGCCTCCCTCCCTTCATTCCCAGGAGACAGAGCGCCTGCCCATACCTGGGAGATAGGACTGCCCAGGGCTGAAGTAAGGATAGCAGGTCTGCAGAATCCTGTCTCTTGTCTGCTCTTCTTGCCCCAGGTCGTTCCTGGGCATTGAGAGAAGTTTGTTTTCCTTTCTCCAACTCTGCTGGCCAAACCCCACCCCTGGGAAGATTCCAGAGAGATGAGAAGTTGCATCTTGTTATCAGGAAGACTTGTTTGGCACCAGGGGCCTGGAGCAAAATCAGAAATCTCGCCCATTACTTTCGTATCACATTGACTATTGCAAGAATTCCCCCCATCCCCAAAGTCTGTTTTGGAAAGCTGAGGTGGAGTCAGTCCTGGTTTTGTGTTGTGAACAGCAGGAGAGGTAGATAACATGTTGCTCCTTCAGCCCTATGCTCTGCCTGTAGAGGTAGTGAAACTCTAGTTTGGCATGATGTTCTTCCCTTCATATGGCCCCAAACAGAATTAGGTCGAGCTCCCTGAGGTCCTGCAGTTCTGCTGGGACAACAGGAGGGCAGCAGCCTTAACTTTGCCAAAAGAGCCAGAATGCACTCACTCCTGCTGGCCTCTGACCTTGTACCTGAAATCTCCTGTGGAGTACTTTTCCTAGAGAAACTGGTGGAAAATCCCCCTGCCCCATTTAATATTACAGCAGAAGGAATACTTAGGGCTATAATAATGAAGAGCAAACCTGGCTTGGCAGGACAAGGGAATAACATGACCTCCTGAGCCTTTTGTTCTCTGCTGCTGTGCCCGGCACTCAACAGCATAATGAAGCCAGTCCCCCTCTTAGATACGAGGTATTGCACATTCAGAAATGCTCCCTGTTGCCACCTGCCAGGCTGGGGATGTGGGAAGCTGTAATATGTGGTCTGAAATAGCTGACAGGGGAGGAGACATTCTTTAACCCATGAGGATTCACTCTTATCAGAATCTTTTTGGAGTCGCACAAGTAGAGCAATTGGGTTGTGGCATGGAAGAATTCAGAGGTGCAGGGGCTTCTGCAGAACCAGACACTCATCAGAGCACTGCAGGGCTGCGTCTGCCTTGACTGCACTGAGTGGTCCTTGTGCAACCCCCATCCTCTGTGGTTCTACCTCCTCCCACAGTAACACGTTTTTTGTGCCTGGATGTCACACCACCTTATTAATATGCATATGTACACACACACACTTAGAGCTGCCTGGAGTGCCGTCCCAAAAAGGCCATCCATGAAATGCTACCAGGAACTATGGAAGCAGATAGACTTTTACTGTCCTTTGCTGTTACTAGCAACTGAAACAGATGAGCTGCAGCCCCCAAAGCACAAGTGACTCTTCTTAGGCAGTGATTTGCAGAGATACAGGATGGGAAACAACTAGCTAAAGAGCACATAAATGGAGCTTCAGAGGGGGAACAGTGAATTACAAAGTGCAAGTGAGTTAGCAGTGTCATACTGCTGTTAAAAAAGCAAACATGTCACTGAGATGTATAAACAAGACTGTCATCTCTAAGAGATAAGGAGCAATCCGTCCACTCTGCTCACCACTAGCAGGGCCGTGGCTGGGGTACGTCAGCTTGTGGCATCACGCCTGAAGAAATATGTGGAGCAGTTTGAGAGGACCCAAAGGAAGGCTGCAAGGGTCTTCAGGGATTTAGACATGAGCTAGAAAGGCAGCTGGGGAGAACTGGAAGAGATGTGAAAAAGAAAAAAACAACCACGGAACTGTTTTCTGTAGAGGAAAGACTGAGGCGAGCAGGATGGCGAGAGTGTACATTGTACATGGACAAGAGGGGAAAAATAAATAATTTTCCACATCTACTGTGTTTGTGACTAGGGGAATTATAGCATATGAAATTTACATTAGACATTAAAAAAGAGGATTTACTGTAAAGGCTATTAAGAAATGGAGTAGATTCACAGCAAATTTTGGTGAGTCTGCCTTGTTATGGATTTGAAGAATACTTTGGACAAATAACCTAACTGATCCTGCCTTGAGGCAGGAGGATAGACTGAGCAACCTCTTGAGATCTCATGCTGCCTATGATTTACTACTTCCATGGTGCAATAATAGCACACTTTTTGTCTGTTTAAGACCAGATTTGAAAGAGAACAAAAGTCCTACAGAATTGCTGATTTTTTTTTTTTAAAGCAAGTTATTTCAGTTCACTTGAGTTCAGGATTCTACAGGGGAATGCTTAACCAAAGAAAAACAAATACCACTTCTTGTTAAAATCTAAACAGCACATAAATGAAAACCCAAATATTTTAATAATTCACAATTTGGGTGCCCATATAAAAAACCTGTCATAAGTTGTGACTGAGACCCATGTTCCAGAGGCAGCAAAATAAAGAAAAGTGCTTAGTTCTAGTTTATTTCTCATTTTTTTAAGTAACAGTAGCTCCAAGCTCCAACCAAAGACTTGAGAGATCAGAGTCTGGCTTGTCCCATGGTGTCTGTGATGTTCTGCACATCATAGATTTTACCTTTTTTAAAATTTTTTAACATACTTATTTTCCACACAGGTTTGTCTGTGCCCAGCTACCTAACCCCGTACTAGAAAGCATCAGTGTCATTGATACACCAGGAATCCTTTCTGGAGAAAAGCAGAGAATTAGCAGAGGTAAGTCCAAGGTTCAGTTCTCTTCTAAATGACAGTAATGAAAACCAAAGGAACTTTATATGATTTTCACTTCAAACTAGACAAGCTGAGGATAAAAGCAGTGGTAGGAGCCTCTCAGAGCTACAGCATGACTTTGCAAATGGAGACCAAAGGGACATGGTTAATCTGCAGAGAATTTAAATGTTTTCAGGGAAGGCTGCTGACAAGGCCAGCAGTACCTGTGTCAGAGTCCAGTATTTCGCCACAGAAGAGATTTCTGTCAGAGTCAAGTATCATCTATCTGCTTTGCAGAAACAATTGCTTTCAGAGGTTTAGTGATGATACGTAGTCAAGGCCCCCATTGTAATTAGCTTGGTTTCTTGCCCTGGCCAGGCTTCCTAGTGCTGGAAATCTAGTGCAGGACTGGACTGGGTTTAAGAACCATTGGGCACTCAAATTCCTCATTGCAGTGGGGAATCTGGAAAGCCTGTAGACACTAAATCATAAAATCCTATAATAGTTTGGGTTTGAAGAGGCACGGGGCATCCACAGCTTCTCAGGGCAAGCTGTGCCAGTGCCTCACCACCCTCACAGTAAAGAATTTCTCCTCAATATTCAATATAAGCCTACTCTTTTTCAGTTTAATGCCATTTCCCCTTGTCCTGTCACTACAGACCCTTGTAACTGGAACTGCTGAATAGCCTAGTGTCTCTTAATGAACTTCTGAGGTCACTCCCAGACTCACCTTCTGAAGAGGGCAACATCTTTACACTTTAAACCTAACCTCTGTGGTCAGTTTTTTGCTCTGTAAGGTGATGGTGGCAGAGCTTACATTTCTGGAAGGTTCCTTAGATAAAGCTGGGAGCTATGCACCATTTCACTGGAAGAAAGCCAAGAGCAGTAATCTCAGCATCCAGGTTTGAGATCAGTTCTCATGCATACTGCCTATTAACAGTGCACAGTTGGGTTTCAGCAGCACAGGCTCTACCCCAAAGTGCGGAGGCCTTTCCCATATTCCCATGTTCTGCCCCATAAGATTTCAGATGGCTCATGACTTTCCAAGTTCTATGATGTTTTTGCATTGAAATTTTTCTTGGAAACTTCCTATTTTCTTTTAACTGAGCGGCCACCTTGCATGGAGCCAGGTCTTGTTTGTTTTGTTGGGATTTTACACCGCAGGAACCTTAGCTAGCAAAGAAGTGTCAGTAAAGCACAGCTACAGTTCACCAAAAAACCCTCACATTCACCTTTTTCAGTGTGGGCCTCTGCACTGCTAGGGGATCAGAAATTCCAGGGTGTGCCAGCCTTCATGAGAAGGTTAAAAAATATGCTGTGCAAGCATTCCTCCCCTCAGCAGAAAGTGTTAAAGAGATAAAAAAAATTGTATTCTGTGGTGTAGACATTTTCCAGTCAAAAAATGCCACTGAAAGCAACCACTTCTCCTGTGGAACTATCACAGTGAAGGAAACTTGCTTAAGAGGAAGTATTTTTGTTATTTAAAAAAAATAAAAAGAAGGCATAGGTGAGTGAAAACGGACCCATTTCAAGCCTCTTTTCCAAATCTCCTCACTAATTCAAATGCTGACATGTATTGCACGATTTTCCTACTTTTCAGCTATTTACAGAACTAAAAATACCCTTCTGCAAAATACACTGGCACTTCTTGCTGCTCCTTCTGCAAAAATTTCTCTGTCAGCTTTCCAGTGGGTCTTGGTGTCCCATTCTAGAGCCTGTCAGTCTGACCTTGGCAAAGGTCACGGAAGTGATCATCATCATGGATCAGGCCAGGCGACACAAGCTTATGAAAGGCAGGTCCTGCTCGACCAACCTGCTCTCCTGCTGTGACAAGGTGACCCATTTCCCGAATGGAGGAAGGCTGAGGATATCGCCTTCCTAAACTTCAGTAAAGCCTATGACCCTGTTTCCCTCACATTCTCCTGGAGAAACTGGCTGCTCATGGCTTGGATGGGCGTACCCTTCCCTGGGTGAAAAACTGTCAGGATGGCCAAGAGTGGTGGTGAAAGGAGTTAAATCCAGTTGGAAGCCAGTCCCATGTCGTGTTCCCCAGGGCTCAGCACTGGGGCCAGCCTTGTTTCATATCTTTATCAATGGTCTGGAAGAGGGGATTGAGAGCGCCCTCAGCCAGTCTGAAGATGACACCATTCTGGGCTGGAATTCAGTGTTGGTCTGCTGGAAGGTAGGAAGGCTCTGCAGAGGAGTCTGTAGAGGGATCTCAATGGATGGCACAGATCAATGGGCTGAGGCCAGTGCTGCATTTACGGTTGGGTTCAATGATCTTAAAGCTCTTTTCTAACCTAAACAATTCTGTACTTCCTGCAGCTACTCTAATAAATGCCAGTAGTGCCAGAATGACACAGCTGTACACTGTTACAAAAGTCACTGGTGTACTTTAACCCAAGCCAGTAATGCCTCTGCAAACATTTGGGAACAGCTGAGGAGGCTAAAGGGGAGTCCCAATTCTGTACAGTTATGCATGCTATACATGTTTGTAGAACTGGAGGCCTGTCTCAGCATGTGGAACAAGTTCTTCCTGGACAACTTCTCTGCCCCCAGTGCAATTTTCTGCACTTAGGGCAGAAAATTGGCACATTGGCCCTGTGACTCCAGTGTGTGGTCATTCGACCCTTCTGCCCGGAGGCAACTCTAGATGGAGTACAGCCATCCCCTGATCATCCTGCCATCCCAGGAATTTGCTCTGCTGTATCTGCAGCCAGACAAGGGGGCTGTCACGACCTGTCAACTGATCTAATCACACCAGTTAAAAGTAGTGTAGGTGGGATCTCACTTTGTCACCGTTTACATCTGGGACAGACTGAGAGTGGCCGTGTGGGCCAGGTCAGATGACCTTGCAATAGATACAGGACAAGATCTTCATTGGGTTTAGGTCAATATGGCTTTGTTGAAGCTGGGGACAGCTTCAGCAATTTCTGTCTACAAGGAGCAGGAAGAGTCAAAAGAGTGCTGAGGTGCCTGTGTTTAGGAAGGGCTGCTGCCAGACACTGGCTTGAGCTTATCTTGTGGTGTGTGACAGGGAGTAGTCACCTCCCAGCTCCCATGGAAGAGGAATAGGAAAAAGTGGTGAGGCTGACACCTTTGCCACCAAGCTTACGAGCCAGCTGACCTCTTTAGCAAGTTGGTTTTGGAGGCAGAGCAGTAACGTGGTCTAGGCAGAAAACAAGACAGGGCTAAAAAATGCTGACACAACAAAATTCTTCTGCTCCTTCTATACCTTCCCAGCCTGGTCAGATTTCACTTGGGAATGAAGCAATACCTGAGGGAGTCTTACAGAGGTTTTCCAGGAGACTTTGAAGTTTCTTAGGTGCTTGGAACAGGAATGCTTTTCTTACCCCCATTGCTAGTAGTAGGTTCTAAGACCCTCAGACTGGGGTACCTGGGATGCAGTGTCAGGGAAGAGAGTAGATAGCAAAGCAGCATTCTGTCATAAATTTGAGGGGGAAAGTAAAGATGTAAAAGATGTGGCAGGCTTTCCCAGCCTGCCCATCCCATGAGAACCAGCAGCATTTCTAAAAATAGGAAATTCCTCTCAGTGGGAACATCACAAGTCCATCTCCTTCCCCATTAGATGTCAGGAGCATTAGTTAATTTATACAGTGTCAGCTTAGCAGAATACCATACTGTCAAAGTCCAGCAATCCATGAGAGCCACCTTACACCCCTGAATTTCAAAGCAGTAGCTGTTCCTCTTATTGCATCCATGTTTCAAAGAGCAGGAGCAAGGGAACAGGGTTTAAAGGATTGACTCAGGGGCTAAGTCCAGGTTCTGAAGCTTTTCATTGGTCTGAACTCAACTCTGAATGAAATTCACTGCCTTACTGCTGTTAAAGGTGACAGATCTGACAGTCCCATCACAGCCAGCGTGTGCATGAGCACAGGGTGCTGCTGTTAGTGCTGGCAGCACTCAGCCTGCTACAGCCAGCAGCAGGGCTTTGCAAATGGCTACCAAGCTTTGCTCCAAGGAATGCTGTATAATCCCAGGAAACAAAGCTCTGCACTGGCTCCCTTCCAGGACTGCATGACCATAAAGAGCCCCCTTCCCCCACAGGGCAGCCCATGAAGTTTCCCAGAGCTGCAGGTTTAGCAGGTTTAGCTGCAGTTTTTATCAAGCATTGAGGGTGATGCAGTCTGTCATAGCTGAAGTGCACTTCCCTTTGACATGCAGTGACACCACCAGCACTGACAGAGCAGCTGCTGCTGCTCACAGGCTCTCATAAAAAGTGTAGCTAAGGAGCTGCCTGCACTGATTTCACCTGCTGAGCTCCTGACTCGTGCACTCCTTTGTGCTGGGCACCCACGGTGTCACAGGTGTGGTAGCCAGAGTCCCTAGGATGCACAGGTGTCATTTACAGGCTTCGTGGGAAGTGCCTCCAGGATGCCCTGGCCCAAAGCATCCTGTCCTTCACTGCTTCTGTATTCTTGCCTGGAAGGCAGCCATTTCTCTTCTGATCTTTTTTACAGACTGGGGCATGAATCTGTGTCAGTTTTTAAAGAATTCATGATTGCATTGCGTTGCTCTGTGTCCTTTTTGTTATTTATTGTTTCTAGGGGAGCGTGAGGCTGCGGAGGTGCCCATAGGGCAGGTGTTTGTACCAAAGCAGTACGGTCTTGTCTGCTTTGACAATTTGATAATCATACAAATGCCGTCCACTTGCAAAGCACTGTTCTGGTGTCACATAATGAGCTCAGGCCAGCCTGCTGGGAGGGAAGATGAGGAGGGGGTGACTGTACTGAAATAAATAAGGACAGAGGGGAGGGCCACAGATCAGGTCATGCAGAGCCAGGACAGGAGTGAGGACTTCCTCGTAATTCATCACCCTGTGCTGTCTGCCTTGCTAACGGAGCCACCTGGCAACAGGAACTCGAGCGCTTCGGTGGCAGTGCCATCCCTGGGGGCTGAGCCTTGCACGCTCTGCTGCCCATCTGTCTCGACCTACATCTGCCCAGAGCTGAGCAGATCCAAGTCTGACAAGTTCAGTGACGCCTTGGCCAAGCTGTACTTGATCCCTCTTTTGGGGTAGTACTTCCTGGATATAGTCTGAACACTTCATATTCACTCTCTATATGCCACCTTCTCCCTTTCCTGTGTTAGCAGTGACCACAAGGTCCTAGCCAGGAGGTGAGGACTGTCAGTGTTATTCCCTATTGGCTTTCTTTCCAGTATACACTATTCCAGCATTTTCCCAACTTTCCACCCAGTTCTGTTCTGCTGGCTTCAGTGAAGCCCAAACATCCCATAACCAAGGGAAAAATCCCTACCCACCAGCCTCACCCTTCTCCTGGGAAAGCAGAATTCCCAAATGACCAGCAGCTTCAGCACCAGGGACACTTAGTCACTCACCAGTCTGACAGCAAGAAGAAAAATGCTAATAGCAAGTCTTGGGCAGTGCAGAGCTCTCGGCCTGGCTGTGTCTCAAATAGCCATGCTTGGAAGGGAAAGGCAAACACCAAGGGAATTGATGTTCTCCCACTTCATGCAATGCTGTTTAGGGTACAATGGCAACAAAAAATATTTTTTCTGAGGAGCTTTGTCACGTGTGCTAGCAGCAGCACGATACAAACTAAAGGCATCCACCCTGAAAGCCTCTAAAAGGGAAGCATGTCAAATATTTGCTATAATACTCCCCACTGGTGATGTTTGCTTATATTCTGTATTTCACTCTGCCTGGGAGGGTGAAAGCACACTGGTTAGTTTTGACTTTCCAGTTCACCTCCATTACAGCTGCTCTGCCAACCTGCCAGATTTTATCACAGTCTCATTTAACACATACTGTTCCACTGAAACACTCAGCTCTTACGGGCACACTGTTCTGCACTTCCTCTTAAAAACAACACAAAAATGAGCAGAAAATCTGCACAGTTCTCGTTTTTATTTCCAGAAATACGTGAAGCTGTGAGCCTAATTCTTCTGACCCGAAAGCAGCATGCAAACAAAAGGTCAAGATTGTATTTGGGGTGTGAGAAAGCCAAACTATTACTTTGTTTTGTGCTGAGGGGAAGAAGCACGGTCTTCATGATTAGGGTTGGAAATACTGATATATTTTGCGGTTCCAGAATTGGAAGAGGAGAAAAACGTAACACAAAAGAACAAGATTAAATGGCTGCACAGATAGAAAGGGCTGTGCTTTTTTCTATTCCTATTAACATACAGCAAGCATTTAATTTGTGTTACTAAACAAGTCTGATTTTTAGAACAGCTGTGCAGCTTGTCCATTTGTTGTACACTGTGCACTCCTGAAATATTCTAAGTATTGCATTGAGGGAAGATGGTCATGCCATCAGCATCTCATCAATTTGCATTATTTATGCTTATCATGCATTCTTTCAGCATCCTAAGTAACAATGGAGAAGGAATGTGTTTCCTGGCCACTGGGAGCTATCGGTTAGTGGTGGCCATTTCAGGCCAGCTTTTCAAACATGATTTCTCCTGAAATTTAAGTATGAATACAGAAGAATTCAGTTTGGATGCTGTAGTAAAAAAACTTCCTTGGAATCCCAGCTACACATCAATGCTGCTATGCATTGACTTCTCTGGAAAACTTGGCCTGTATTCAGGTGCCTTCTGAGGTCTCAGAATCAGACTAGAAACTGTTTTCAGAATTGGCCCAAGTACCAGGTAACGCTCAGGCCCATCTGTCACAAGCGGCAAAGATGTAAACCTGTGGATGGGACGAGCTCTGGCTGCGTGTACACAGGAGCTAAACAGGCTGTTATAAGGAAACTTAGCTCTGGACAATGCTCTCCTCAGTTTTGCTCCACCTGATGGGAATATGCCTAGTGAGGTTTCGTTCACTTTCCAGTGACATAAAGCCAGAGCCCCATCAGGCTCCCAGTCTCTTCCCCACCCTGAAGCCCTTGCAGTAAACAACATGAAAGCAAAAGGCCACACAGTCTGGCACTCCAGGTACTGGTTAATGTAAATGCTAGCATTGTTGCTAGCTCAGAACAAAGATCTGCTGTGCTTTGAGTCCTTTGCCTTTGCTTTGGAAACCTTAAAGCCTCCAAAACGTATTTAACGTTTCCATTAGTTCTCGGTACGGAGGAGAAGGAAATGTGGAGCACTGGCAGGAGGATGTAGCTCCCAGTGCTCTGAAGCAGCAGCTCCAGGACAGATTATTTCTTTGAGTATAGACACAGGCAGAAGTGATTGGCAAGCTGGGGCCTGCTCTAGAAATTAGGGCATGCGACATTCAAAGAAATCTTTCCATCCCAAAGGCCTTCTGTGTACTTCCCACCACACCCACAGATATGCATTACAGGAATCTTAATATTCCCTTGGAAGGCAGCCACTTCCAGAGGAGGAGTATGGCAGCTTTTTACAAAGGTGTTTTAGGATGAGCTGCAGTGAGGTGTATCCAGTACCCATCCCTTGTTTCTCGTCATCCCTTCTGTCCTCTCCTTGCTGGCACCACCAGCTCCTCACCTCAAGAGAAACTTGCTCAAATCACTGTTCTTCCACACAGTCCCAGCTGTTTCCTCTCTGATACTCTTACCCAGCACCCTTCTCTCTCTAGGACACCGTTACTCTCTGGATCTCCTAACAGCCACCCAACCCAGCTTCCCACTCACTTGTGTGCCCTCAAAGGGATGTGTCACTTCCCTTCACTCATTTTCTTCTTCTGACCATCCTGTGACCTTCCTCCTAACTGCTCACAGCCATCTGTCACATTTGGGTAACACCTGCCCCTCCTGGCACATTCTCCCCTTCCAATATGGGCTGCATGCTTGTTTTGCAATGACATAAGTCTTCTTCCCTGGACTCTGAAGGGCTTTCAGGCAGGACATCGCTGTGACCAGTTATACTAAGCCTCAAAACCCTCTTATTTAATTACAAAAACTTAAGTCATAAGTTCCCTGGAATCAGCATTCATTTCATCTCCCCAGAGCTGTTCCCTCTCTAGGCAGTCAGTGTTCAGAGTGTCAGCTGTCCCATCTTGGGATGTTGCCCTCAGACAATCAGAGCCAGTCTCCCACTTGACAAATAGGGACACTGCCATATAACTCTGCCTTATAGAGTGGCACAATCTGGTAAATCTTTCATCTCTAGATAACACCAGCTTTAGAAAGATAAGAAGGAAGCTCCCAGTGACTAAAATTCATCAGGAAAGAGGTGAATTGCTAAAAGCAGCAGCATGATTTACAGCAGAAATAACAGCAATATAACTGTGAGATATTTGGTGCAAAGCAGCAGCTTTGGGCTTTTCAGCACTTCTTGATCTCACTGTTCCCATTCAGCCCCACCACCACATGACCTGTGGCTGTGGTTCCACAAGACAGGAAATCAGTAGTATGCTTGCTACCAGTAAAAAAAACGGCACAAACAAACAAAACAAACCTAAACCAATAACCAGTGTAGCTGCATGGTGAGAAATGCTGAACCAGTGTGTGCCCACTCCTTGCTGGTTTAAATTGGCTTTAAAATCTTATAGCCAGGCAGATTTTGTGCTGGGTCAGGTATCATCCATCTTCCCACAGTCAGCATGAAGACTACATCATGCCTGATCTGACTTGACAGAACGTAATTGCATAATCCTGCCAGATCTTGGTGAAATGCATGGTGCCAGGTATTCCAATGGTGCACAGACAAGAATTCATTAGGCCAGCCTGCCTTATGGAGTCTGGGTTGCTGGGTGTCTGCAAGAAGATTGTTTTCTCCACAGGCTGAACCCACTGACAGTCCTGCTGACTTGTCAGCTAAGTCTGTTGAGTCCTTTTCATGCTGTCAGAAGGAAACCTGTCCTATGAAAAAAACATCTGATGGAATAAAATTATTATCATGTTCATCTTGTCCTCCTATAGTACTGTATGATTTGGATTTATTTTCTCTTCACGTTCACCTTATCTGGAGGTTGTGAAAGAAGCTGCATGAGTGATGTTAGAGAATGTTTAAATATGCAGCATATTTTTTTCAACAGGGATGCAAGTACAATAGACAGGAATTACTAAGCAGCAAATTCTTCCCTTTACAGTTCTGTCTGAACACCCCTGTAATAATGGTTTTGCATTAATGCAGCTTTGGCAAGCAGATGGCTTCCCTACCACCCTGTAAGTTCACAATAAAACCATGCTGAGTTCCGTGGGCAGCTTCACCCATCCCTGAAACACTGCCAAAGCAGAGATAGTGACTGCCTGCTTTTGGGAGAGGCCTTAGCAGCACCCTATAACACGGGGAGGTGTAGGGAGACAGAAAGCACTTGCAGTGGAATGAGCAAGGGACACCAGGAAAGCTCCTAAGTTGACTGCAGGTGAAGATCAGTTCTTGCTCTAAGCTCACAGTAATAAACTGCCAGAAGAAGGAGGCAGGCCCAGTGTATCTGTGAGATGAAAAATGGGCCAGGAGGGAAGAAACCAAAGCGGTGCTATAATGCTTAAATTTAGTTACAGAATAAGCCTCATGTTTTCAGGTGTTGAACACCTCCAGCTCTGGCTGGAGCCAGGCAAAATGCCCCGAGTTCTCTGCCATTGAAGAGCCCTACAAAAATGAAAGCTTCAAACTAAACATTAAAATATTAATCTAAGACCTTATTTTTAAACACCTTTATTAATAGCTTGCCCTTAGCCATTTATACTGTCAGCCTGCCATCCAAATGTTTTACTAACAATCTACTCTCTTATACACTAAAAACAAGACTAAGAAGCCCCATGCATCACATCTGTAGCAATTCTCTAGGCACTGTGTGTGAAAACACCACCACAGTCAGTGACTCTGAGTAGATTGTTGTAAACAGAGCTCTGTCCCACATCATGCTCTGTGTTAATGAACTTTACAGCACTCAGGATTTTTCCCTCTTTCCCTCTGTAGTGTTCCATCACTTCAGAGCAAAACACATACACTTACACCTTGTTTTTCCTGCCAAGTACCTCCATACAGAGGAATCAGCTGTGATCAGTAGCACTGCACACACAAGACTTGTTTCTTGCTTAGCTGGCCACCAACAGGAGAGGTTCCCCAGAGGCAGAGCAAGTGGGACATACAAGGGGAGGGTGTGGGTTGGGCTTTTGTCCCACCACGGGATGTAAATGAGTCCATGGTGATGTTTTCAGAGCAGTCAACAGCAAGTGTTGATCTCCAGGGCTTTGTTCTCTCTTTAATGGAGATATGCGGGACAGCTGTCAGGAGAATATCTCTGAACAAGCAAAGAAGCCAGGAAAGAAAGTCTGCTAATCAATCTAGACATTTAATGAAGTCCACAGGGACATTCAAGACTCATTGTATGTTAGTGTAGCAGCTGGGAATACACAAAGGGTCTGAGCAGATATTAATTTCCTTTTTTTTGCTGGATAGAGCAACATTTATTTTTCTTAATAGAAAAGAGAGGCTCAGGAAATAGATACCTTCTAAGTGCTACTGTGGATGCAGGCTTAATACAGGATAAAAATCTTAAGAGCTAAGCACCTGAAGATACTTCTGGACAAAGCTTGAGACCCAGGCTAAAGTCAGTCTCCCAAGTCCTCAGTTAATACCAGAATTACAGTTACACTGCTTTCTATACCTCCCTTCTTTCAAATAATCAGTTTCCACTTTTACTAAATCTCTGCAAGGTGGACTGAGTGTCAGGTGCAGACACTTCGCCCAACTCATCCCGGCCCCTATTAACAAAACAGAGCGCGTAACAGAGACTGTTCCTCTACTGTCAGGGGGAAACCATCCACATGATCTACGACAGGACATCACTTCAGCATTCCAAGGTAGCCTAGAGAGCATGACTGTTTTCCACTTGATTCTCCCCACGAAAAAAGACTGGACAAAGTAGCTATGGTACAATTCAAACATGTGCCAGCCTGACAAGAAAACATCCCAGTCCATGAGATTTGACAAGGTTAAATGCACAAACATCTCCAAATAAAGTCACCCTGACTCACTGCTTCCATGATGAAAAAGCAAGCCGTGTAGCTCTGCGTAGGAAGAATAAACTGTTCTGCCATGCCAGATGACTTCCAGCCCTGGCAGGAGTGAGCATAAACTCTGTGTATCCTCTGTTCAGCAAAGTTTGAGGGGGCATAGGAGGTCCCTGTTTGCACATCCATTGATCTGCTTGCAGAGGGGCAGCTGACAGCCTGAACCCAGGCCAAGTGAAGTGAGGTATCGGCATCGACTTTGTCCTGCTGCCACTGCCCCCAGCACAGGTTAGGAAAGAGTCAGCGCGCTGATCTCTGCAGCAGATTTGCAGTTAGAGCAGTGGAGTAGAGCTGCCTGCAGCCAGAACACCTGAGGTTAAAAAGCTGAGGTTTAGCACCTGAGGTTAAAAAAGGCCGTTAATATCTGAAAGCAAGCAGGATCAAATTTATTTCAATTTTTGAAAACTGACTTGCGACCGTGTTTGAGGTCAGACACATGGACTGAGCAAGATACGCAGCTATCAATATAATATATTGAATGCTCAGCAGGTTTTTGTAAAAGCCAACACTGATTCTGAATTCTGAGGTTCTCAGCATCAAATGTAGCTGAGCAAAGAGCCAGGGCCCAGCATTGCTTGCTCTTGTTAGAAGAGACACTCGTGTCCTAGTGAGCAGAAGGACGCTGGTGGGACAAACCTCTGTCTTTCACTTGAGATTTCTGTAGATCCCACGGAAGAGAGCAGGGCAAAGTGTCCACATCCAAGAACACACACCTCACACACCCACACTCTGCCACCCCCTTTTCCTGTAAGGGGCAAACTGTAATTGACCAAACAGAGCACTCCCCAGTAATAATACTTTGAAGTTGTATAAAAGTTCTCAGTGACAAAAAGTTAATACCAATTTATCCAGCTGAAGAGAAGGTTCACACAGGCTTTACTCCTGGCGTGAGAGCCAGGATTTCACTCCAGTTTGCTTAGTCATATGGAAGAAAAGGCCAGCATGAAAGAACAAGATCAGACCTCAGCTATCCTCCCTTCTGTAGTTCCAGTCTAATGATTGGGATACAGTGGTTGCCCTCTAGGTTTTAGAGGGGACAAAAGGAAAAAAAGGAAGGAAAAGAAAGGGAGCAGGAGAAAAAAGCACTGAACTAATTATCATGTATTTATTCATGAAAGCCAAGATTAAAATAGTACATTAAAGGATTTGAATGCAAATAGCATTTGCTCTGTCCTGATTTCCCTTAACAAAGTTCAGCACTCTGGTGACTCAGATAACCCCAAATGTTGCACAGCATAGGAGAGCCTGACAGCAGGGAGAGAGAACCAACCAGTCTCTCACCAAGGCTTTAAAGGATAAAAAAAAAAAACCAGAGCTAGGAAAAAAGGTAATTTTGTTGCTGTCATTACTATTATTTTAGGGACTTCTCCACACACTATTTATCATGGCCTGTACTGCTTAGAGGTGGATGCAGTCTGCCACTGAATCCATTATCTTTAGTCCTGAGGCACGTGAAATTTGAGCCCGCTGTTCCCGGCCTGTGTCTGCCTCTGGTGTTCACAGCAATGCTGTCTGCTAAGAGTCAAGCTCTTGGCTAAGTGAACACAAAGCATTTGGCTTTGTGCACATGCAGCAGGTAGGACAGGATGATTACTCTGGTAAGGAAGGTTATTTGCATGCTGGGTTTTGAATCGGATGGGACAAAGCTAGTCTTGCACGGCTAGACAAGACCTGAGATTTATTAAGCAGTGGAGATACGCATCTCAAACCAGTCTGGGTGCAAGTATTGCAATTATCCAGCTTTCTACAGCCTTTGTAGGCTATGCTGATGGCCAGTCATTCACAAACTAGACCTCTCTTGTTGCCACATGCAAGACTTCTGCAGCAGATGTTTGAATACAGCAGTTCTCCTTGATGTGCATTTGAATAAAGATCTGGAGCACAAGTTCAAGACTTCTTTGGGTGATCTCTTAATGTAGAGAGGACAAGAGCTGTCCTTAACTGTGTGCTGTGACATTTCCACGTGAAGAACAGTGCCTCATCTCCTTATCAAGCTACCTGCACTACTGGGAAAGCCGCTTCCTTGCAAGCTTACCCCCAGTTAGGTACAGATACGGTTTGAGTACAGCAAGCAGGCTCTCTACTCCCGTGTTTGCTGCATCTCTGCTCTTCCTCCCCCCCACGCAGGTTATGACTTCGCTGCTGTACTGGAGT
This sequence comes from Tichodroma muraria, assembly GCA_013390105.1. NCBI lineage: Eukaryota > Metazoa > Chordata > Aves > Passeriformes > Sittidae > Tichodroma > Tichodroma muraria. Next base: position 153,769 of record WAAG01072879.1, read on the forward strand.
GGTTCGCAGAGCGGGTTGACCGCATCATTCTCCTCTTCGATGCTCACAAGCTGGACATCTCTGATGAATTCTCTGAGGTCATCAAGGCCCTGAAGAACCACGAGGACAAGATGAGAGTTGTTCTCAACAAGGCCGACCAGATAGAGACTCAGCAGCTGATGCGGGTGTACGGTGCCCTCATGTGGTCCCTGGGGAAGATCGTCAACACTCCCGAGGTCATCAGAGTCTACATCGGCTCCTTCTGGTCCCACCCGCTGCTCATCCCCGACAACCGCAAGCTGTTCGAGGCAGAGGAGCAGGACCTGTTCAGGGATATCCAGAGCCTGCCCCGCAATGCAGCCCTCAGGAAGCTGAATGATCTCATCAAGCGAGCACGGCTGGCCAAGGTAGGTGTTGGCATAGAAGCCCCAAGGGTTTGGGCTGTCTGCAGCATGTAGCCTATGGAGAAGTGGTTTTGGCCAGTTTAGCTTGCGGAGCTGGTGGATCCTACTCTTTTTTTCCATACCATTTAACTCAGGCCCAGCATATGAGCCCTATGCCAGCATGGGAAGAAAACAACTCTCATGACAGGCCAGAGTGAGGAAGGTATACAGATCAAAGCAGGTAGCACTTAAAGGGATCTGAAAAGCAGTTGCTCTGTGGTAGCAACTTGAGAATTAGGACCAATTCAGTGTATATTCAATATCCAATTCAGAATCATACACCAAGGGAACTGATAAGCTCTAAGCCTTTTGCTTTAAACTTTCTTAGCCAAGAGAGATACCTGGCTTAGATGGATGCAGAGGAGGTGGAGACTCACATAAATAATAAATAAGCCTGTAGTATCCCTGAGTGTTTGAAGTAAACTGAAAGGAGCCCCTAAAAATACAGGAAAGAACCCCACATCAGTTAAGAACAAGAGAGCAAAAGATCCCTCAAAAGCTTTCAGTGCAAGGGTCTTCATTTCAAGAAGAAATGCTTGGTTCACCATTAAGAAAAAAAAAGAACGTTGCATAAGTTAAGGACTGGTATTCATACTAAAACATCGGACGTGTGTGTTTGGACTGGAAAGGGACTATTCCCTTGAAGGCCATGCCCAGTGGAAGAAAAAAAACCCCACCACTCCCTCCAGAAAGTTCACATGAATGTCACTGTCTGTATGCTCAGGACTGCACCTTGTTTTCGCCTTGTCTCACCACAGCCAGAGCACACAGCTGAGCATTTAGCACTGGAATAACAATCCATAGGTCCAGGCAAGGTGAGGAGCTGAGCTTGCTCTTCAGGGTGGGACAAGATGGAGTCGAGTCCTAGGCACAGATACTCAGCTGAGAAGAATTTTCTGATGTGCTATTTAACATTTGCCTTCATTCCATATAATTTAATTCCCTTCAGGTCCATGCCTACATCATCAGTTCCTTAAAGAAGGAAATGCCTTCAATGTTTGGGAAAGACAATAAAAAGAAAGAGCTTGTTAACAACTTGGGAGATATTTATGCCCGGATTGAACGGGAGCATCAGATCTCACCAGGAGACTTCCCTAACCTGAGAAAGATGCAGGTAAGCAGTGACATCCTAGCAAACATCCAAGGAAAGAGCATTAGAGTAACTGCAGGGAATATAACAGAGCCATGCAGACATTGATTGTTGCCACCTGTGGGAAAAGCCTGCTGTAATGTTGAAATGTGCCTTAAAATATGTGCAGGCTATATTTGGGCATGAGCACTTCTTACACATAGAGCTCATGTGAAGCATTACAGTTTCATATTCATTTCTCATATCTTTGCCTGAATAGCACTTTACAGCAAATTTCTCCTGGTTTTCTTTATTTTTTATTCCAGGTTCCATTTGCAGATTTTTCAGGCCTAAGCATACTGATAATTTATAATAAAAGGAAAGCTGTGTCCTGAAAAGGCTACATATGCCAAATTCCTCAAGAGCTCTATTTGTTTTCCGCTTCACTCTGTTTCTAGAGAGAAAGGAAGGTGTGAAAACTTAAAGCCCCTTTTCTGTTTTAAGCAGAGATGCAGGTTTTTTGTTCTGCAGATGTGAGACCTGGCCCAGTGTTCATGCAAGTCAAGAACTTCAAAGGACCTTGGATCAGAGCCTTGTATTATACACTCGAGCAATGCTGGACACTGCTGCATTGCTGCATGGCTTCAGTCCAAGCAGAAACCTGTTCTGAGTTCTAGATGTTGAGGTTACGACTAGTTACCTATGGAAAACAGCATTTGCCTACTTTTTTTCGGGTTTGAAAATATATTTTCCCTAAGTTTTGGGGAATGAGATCTATGGGGTGTGTCCAATAGGAGATCTCCTTCGCTGCTTGTTAAAATGTGTGTTTAAAAAAATCTCTATCAATCCAGTAGGATTGAATAGTGAGGATTTAATGAGTGGAGGATGAAAGATAAAGCTGTAGGTCATTTTGCAGCTAGAAGAGAGTTCTCTGCAGGCCCTACTCAAAGCACTTTTGCTTAGCTGTGAAATTACAGAATCTGAGCCATGCTGTAAAGACGTGCTCACCACCGCTTAGAGATGTGCCACTGTCTTGATGGTATCTGAAAGATGCACTGCATGGTGATGAGTACAATGGTCTTTTGCCAGGTGGCATCTCCTTCCCAGAGTGCAGAAGGGGGAGGGAATCTAGAGCACTGGCTGGAGGATGCAGCAAGAGCACACAACCAGGTTTTGCCTTGAACTATTTGGTCATTTTCTGTAGGACTTAAGAGAGGATTAAAGTAAGAGCAAGGCCGGTCAGTGAGACCTCTTCCCATGCTGAAGGCAGGGCTGTCAGAGAAAGGAATGCCAAGCTCCCCACTCCTGCAGTGGCAGGGTTTTGTGAGCCAAGCAGCAGGCAGGCATCCCACTGTACACCGTTACTGCACCATACACGGCCATGCCGCTCACCTCTTGCTGTGTTGTCCCATTTTAAGGATCAGTTGCAAGCCCAGGATTTTAGCAAGTTCCAGCCTCTGAAGAGCAAGCTGCTGGAGACCGTGGAAGACATGCTGGCCAACGACATCGCCCAGCTCATGGTGCTCGTCCGCCAGGAAGAGTCCCAGCGGCCAACCCAGATGGTGAAGGGAGGAGCCTTCGAGGGCACCTTGCACGGTCCCTTCGGCCACGGCTACGGAGAAGGCGCCGGAGAAGGGATCGATGACGCCGAGTGGGTGGTGGCCAGGGACAAGCCCATGTACGACGAGATCTTCTACACGCTCTCGCCTGTCGATGGTAAAATAACTGGTGCCAATGCCAAGAAGGAGATGGTAAGGTCTAAGCTGCCCAACACCGTGCTGGGCAAGATCTGGAAACTGGCTGACATCGACAAAGATGGCATGCTGGATGATGAGGAGTTTGCCTTGGCGAATCATCTCATTAAAGTCAAGTTGGAGGGTCATGAGCTGCCAAATGAGCTCCCTTCCCATCTCCTCCCTCCATCCAAAAGGAAAATAACAGAGTGAAAGGAAGGTTACAGGGGAGAGGGAAAGGGAAGGAGAAAACAAAAGATCTAGAAAAACATGTTTACTTAAATTATACCTTTAGATGTGAGATCACGTTTGGATTTATACCTACTTTGCTGTATGAAGAACAAAATCTAAAGCAGAACAAAAAAGTCCAATCCCTCATGATAATATGCAATTAACTCTTCCAGTGTACTGTCCCTGCTTTCTAATGTGTAGTCTGTAAATATGAAGGTAAAGAAAGGATGTTGAAAACTAGGAGACTCTGTTAAGCAAGAGTAGAAGAAAACCTGAAGTGGGCTGCATTTTGGAGAGTGGAATAGGCACTAATAGAAATCTGCTAACTGCCAGTATCACTCCTGAGCTTTGGCTGCACTTCTGCCTTTTAATGGGTCTTGCAGAATTCAGGAGACTAAGAGAAACCACAAGGTCTTCAAACTATTGGCCAAAATAAAGAGCATTTCCTAATTAACATAAGCCCACACTAAAATACTAGATACTAAACCCCAGAGCTAAGAACTTTAGGAACCTTGATTCCACCGTTAAGATGCAAATTTTACAAGCGTTCCCCTGTCCTTAAAGAAAAATACATCAATAAAATTTGAAAGAGCTCTGAACCGGGCAGCTGGAGTTCCTCATTGTTCACTGTGGGACAGGCGCTTTGAGTTCCCAATCACTGCTACCTCCCATTCAGTCCCCAGGGGAGACTCGTTCTGCAGGCATGGCCAAGAGAACCACACTCCAAGGGAAGCAGAGGGAGGGGGCCCTAGAGGTGGGCATCAGGTGTGTTGGGAGGGAGGAACACCGCTACCAGGCTCCCCCAACATTTCACAGCCCGTGGGTAGTGTTTGCTCTTTGAACAGTGGTGGTGTCTGTGATTCCTGTGAAGTGACGTGTTTGCTCTCATCGTGCGCAGTGAAGGCTGTGAGGCCCCATTCTCACTGTACAGATACAAACCCCACACTGTCAGGTGGATCCATCACAAGGACAGAGCACAGAGGGCACTGGGCAGAGCTTGCTCTGCTCTGTGCCTTCACAAACCTAGCCAAGGCGTCAGCCTTCACACACTCTCCTCACCACACAGTAACACTTGATCCCCTCCAGAACTTCTACCCTGAGCCAAGAGACCTTCCCCGCTTCTTTCATGCTCTATGAAGTTTTTGTTTTCAAGACCCGATTTTAGCAGAAATGCCTCCATTTCCTATTTCATTGCCTAAGCACACGTGCGCGCGCACTCTTCTGGTTTTTGTTGTTGCTTTGGAGCAGCGTGTTGTTCCAATCCCGTTGTCACTTTATATAAGCTGAGCTCCTACTGTGATGAAAAAACAAGATAAGTATAACTTATTTTATATCTCTTGTGTTCATATTATATAGAGAAATATATTCTGTGTATGTAGGATGTGCTTATTGCAGTACATTTATCACTTGTCTTAAAAATTAATGCATTAACCTTTTTTGTACCCTGGTCCTAAGACATTATTAAAAAAGAAAGGCCAGATCTGTCTACTTCTTTATATAGCAAAATGAAATGCAGCTGGAAAAAAAAAAAAAAAAAAGCTTATTTCTAAGTGCAACAAAGGGAAGAGATGATCCTTATGCACATTCCCAAATGTGTTTGTACAGATCAGCCCAGCTGGACCCAGGTGTGCACTGCCGACTGACTGGTTGACATCTGCAACATCTTTCTCTCTTAGCAGCCTAATGACAACCTCCATACTTGTCAAAGCAAGAGGAACTGTACCCTCGATTCCCCTTGTTCAGTGTAGGGGAGAGGTAACAACCTCATTTCAGTAGAAAAAAGAATATAGTGAAGGGGATTCTTCCTGACAGACAGATGAGAATGTTACGAATTTATCAAAATCTGGGAAGGAAGGAAAAAAGCTGTCTTAAATCTTACTAATTCTACTTCTGTCTTCATTCTCTCTTTTCTGTAGACGTTCATGACAGTGATAGTTATCCCCAGAGTGGACAGTGAGAGGCATGGAGTAAGACAGGGAGAGCAGTTAGGATAGTCCTGGGGAAGCACTTGGATAGAGGGTGTGAGCTGTAGTAGTTGGCAGAGTTTCCATTTAGCATCTGTACAGGATGAGAGAGGGGTGAGAGGAAATCGTAGGGTGGAGAGCAAAAGCAATAAATGCAAACTGAGGGAAAAGCCAGCAAACCGTGTAATTCCAGTTCAGCTGCCCAGTAACCCCCAGTTTAACTGTCATCACAGTCCACATCTGCTAAGGCTGCCCAGGTCTTCCTGAGGAATTTGCATCCATGGGACTCCAGCCGAGGCTGAGCAGAGCGCCGTGAATCAACACTACCTCTGTGGGCACAGCTGCCTGATGGCCACTCACAGCACATTGCTTGTGCCAATCGTGTCATGCTGGAATTTAACTCCTTAAAAAGCAGAACATTACTGGTTCTCTCAAAGGGGATGGGAGAAGGTGAGGTCTAGGAGTCTTTTCTTCCCCGTACACTCCAGCAAAGTGCTCAGGCAAAAATTCATTGTAGCAGCAATCAGTTTTCAGGGCACTTTTGTGCCTGGTGGTGCATACAAGTTCACAGGCCAAACCACTGGCCCGTTGTTGTAGGTAGTTTATCAGTGCCCGACTGCGGTTGTGCTTTAGATAATCTCAAAGAAGGGCTCACTGTTACACAGGAAACACATTTCCTGTGTTGCTGGTGGCAGCAGTTACCCCCACACCGTGGCTGGGCTATGCCAGCACATTCCACAGCTCCTGCCTGCTCCGTACACCGCGCTCCTCTCGTCCCTGTGCCATTTGCTCCAGGATGTTCCCGCAGGATTGGCCCGGGAGGGCCAGCGGGACAGCAGAGCTCTGCCCGCGCAGGTCCAGCGTGCGAGGCGCCGCCGGGTCAGGTTTGCTTTCAGCACCCCTCCGGAACCACTCGGCACCGTCAGAGCGCAGCTTCCCCGCTCGTGGTGGGGAGAGGGGGAAACACCGGCGCTCCGCTGACTAACACACACCGTGACTTAATAGCATCGCACCGGGGGCTGCCAGCAGGGCGAAGCAGCCCTGCTACAGAGAGAACAGGACAGCTGCTAGGGAGGAACAGTCCTCTTTAGCCAGATAACTTTATCCAGCACGTTTCACTTTTGCTAGGCTCTTCAGGAAATTATAAAAAAACAACAACAAAATCCCACTAGAACACCAAAAACCCACATCAAACCTTAAACACCCTCAAGTTCTTTACATAAAAATACGTGGAATCTTGTCTCTCCACTGTGGCCATGAGAAGGTGCATGTATTTCTCCATCCCCTTCCCAGATAGCAGCTGCAAATGCACACTCCTTTTTTTTTTTTTCCTTTTCCCTTCCAAGTTACAACTCCCTGGGCAATCCCAGCCACCTGTATTGTTTCCCACATCTGTGGAAGGATGTGATTTCCCAAGCCCACCAGGACTCCGGGCACTGCACGCAGGCCTCCAGCCAGTGCATGTTCCTGCCAGTTCACAGAGCCACACTCCAAAGGCAGTTAGTTATCTGTGTCCAACAGTGCTTCCTTTTTCCAAAAGCAGTTCTCAATTACCGAGCAAGCTTTCCCCAGGAGGTTACACAGAGGAACCGATTCATTTGCTCTGTCTGTGGGTGAGGGATTTTATCATGTGAACACACCACTACCACTCAGTTCTCTGATCCTCTCATGTCCTTATCTACCCATCATCACACAGAAGAGCTTTCACAAGGTCAGAAGAACAAAAAGGTCTTTTTTTTTTTTTTTTTTTTTTTTTTTCCCCCTTAAGTAGGAACTGCATTTGGTCTTCTCTCTGGGGAGGATCTAGAGCAGAAACATCTGTACCTACATGCTATATGGGCTAACAGATGAGTTTCTAGAAAATGACATTCTCTCTGCTGTGGAGCATGACAGGCAGGTTAGATCAACAGTGCTATACAACCATTTATTTGAAGGGAAAGATAGTAATTACACTACGTTCCCTGAATAAGGCTTCACAGGAGGTGTGTAGCTTAGCAAAAGGCAATTACTTCTGGGAGCTGGAATTTAGCCAGCATGCCGAAGTTCAGAGGGATTTTTAATCAAACAGAAAAAGTTAGAATCAGTTTTTCCATCACCTTAAGTTCCAACACAAACTTCACACAACAATGAAATTCAGATTTAAGTCTGGAAACTGTTTTTTTTAGGTTGCTCTCCTCATTATGCCTTAATACTTTGTCCATATGACAGCAGCCTTTGGTTAGTGAGGAAAAGTTATGGATTGTTTGACCTTACAGAGAGGGACAGTGTTCCTATAAGCACAGCTGGAACCACAGACAAGGTCCTCTAGAAGATCACCTCAGATGACGCTACACCTCTTACATCATTGGTAGTTCCCACCTCCTCTATGGTTTATCTCGTGTTTCTTCTATCACAGAGAGAAGCTGTGGCTCCACATTCAGGCTTTGGTAAATCAGGGGACACGATAGACTATTTAGGCCCTTCCTAGATGCAGAAGTCCTTCAAAGCCTGACAGATGGGTGGGAACACACATGGAGAACAGCACTGAATTACTCCAGAGGAGCAGCTTGACTGGTAACATCCAAGTTATTTTTGTGGAGTTTTCACAATATAGCATAGCATCTATTATTTTCTGGTCTTTCCCTTTCCTTCCTTGTGCTAATGAGCCTTTCCCTCCTCTTCCCAGTCCGTCCAAGGGTGGGGGGAAAACAAAGCTTAGTTTGCAATCTCAACGTGCTAAGAAGTTCAAGGCTAGTGCAGGCAAGTCGATGGCTGCGTAGCTTTCCAGCTCCTCTAGGCACTGCTGATAGAGTAACAAATCCAGTATTTAAAGCAGGCCTTTGAAACAGTTCCTCGGTGCCCGAAGGGAGAGAAATCTCTGCTGAGTACAGCACACGTCCTCCTCCACGGCGCGCCGGTTCCACTGGGCCCTCGGCTGTCAAACACTGCCCGAGTTGCTAGGTTTGAAATGGGCCCCTCTCCAGATGCTTACGTGCCCTGCGAACAGCCGTCAGCGAGGCCTCCATTAGCGTCTGCACAAGACCAAGACGGGAGCGTGGGAGATATTTATAGGCCTTGGATTAGATCGCCCTCCTTGCCTGGGCCGTTGCGCAAACAAAGGGCGTGTGCGTGGAATTCCTCTCCTTAAGGCACACGAGTTCCCTGCAAGCACAAGCCAGCTCTCTCTGAACAGCTCTCACCCACCACCCCACACGTTTATTAGCAAGATGAGGATCACAGAAGCTCCTTATAAGGTGATGGCAGCAGAGAGGCCAGTAGGAAGCACAGCTCCCAGGGAAAGCTCTCTGGCCATTTTCTGACCTCCTTCAACCATGAGTTTTCAAGGCAGAGTTTCAGCAGTCTTTTTCCTAAAGACAGTGGAAAGGTATCAAAACGAAGAGTTTGCTGCCTGTCTGCCTACCACGTTTAAGCTGTTCACAACACTGACTAGGAGGAATTCCCTGCATCCTACCATTTTTAAAGCTTCCATATCGGAACAGCATAGCTGCAGTCCAAGCTGGCAGCTCACAGCTATGTTAAGTTTTCAGAAGCAGAATTGTTCCCCAGTTAGAAATTCTATATCCAATCCCTCAGCAAAGAGTTCCATCTTATGCCCAGTTGGGAATTTCAATTCCTCTGCATGCACAGAAAGGTGATAAGCAGCTTAAGCTTCCATACCAACTAACTAGCTCCCCTCAATCCAGTTCTAGCTGGATCTAGGGAACAAACCCTTGGCAAACTAGAGAACTTGCACCATTTGCTACCAAGGGAGATTAGTTCTCTAATTAATATCATCTTTGATGACTCATCATGCCAAAGGGACAAAAAACAGACCAATGATCATCTTCTCTGCTAAGAAACTACAGCTTGCAAACTAAACTATAAAAAGAACTGGTGGCATTTTTCCCAGGTCCCACCAGCAGCCACCAACATAAAATAGCAAAGCACACCTAAAGCTCTTTTTTCTTCTCAGCTAAGCAGGGTGTCTTAGTTTGGAAGACAGGTATCTGCCAGGGAAAACAGGAGCCCCTTTCTGGGAATGGAGAATGCAAAACCTCCACCCTCCGAATTGTTACAATCCCGGAATTGAAAAGGACTCTCAGGCAAAAATGTAAGGGGATGGGAATAACAGTTCTTTACTACTGCATATACTGCATATAACAAGATAAACAAAATAACAACAATAACTATGGTGTTAACAACCAAAGAGAATCAGGGCGCAGTGAGTCTTTTTACCACAGGCACCTCTTTTGGTGCAGTCACTGTCACAGTGGCCGGGGTGAGCAGAAAGCCCAGGGTGTCACAGCACGGGATGTGTCAGGAGCTCGGCGGGGATTGTTGGAGCTGTGGAAAGGTCCCGGCAGCAGCAGGGGCTGCGGGACACGGCCTGGGGAAACCAGAGCAGGAGCGAAGGAGCAGCGGGCGCGGGCACCGCGGCAGCGCGGCTCCAGCAGAGCAGGGAGAGAGCAGGATCCGAATTCCCGGGCACACACGGACAGACGGTGCTGGGTCACTCCGAGCTGGGCTCCGGTGGTGCCGGTGGAAAGTCTTCCCGCAGAGAGAGAGAGAGAGAGAGCAACAGCCTCGCTATCCCCTCCAAGAGAGCAGCTCTCCTCAGCGAGAAGAACAGAAGTGAAGTGCCTCTACCTACCCCCTGCCCCAACTGCTATCTTCTCTCTTGATTTTTTGGCCATTTCCTTTGTCTTTCTTGAGTACCCCTAAGTACCCAGTAATTAGTTTCCCTAGCAATGTATGGGAGAAAATTCTGTAAGAAAGAAAACCAACCCCCAACACAGGGCTTCACTTTTCCTCCTGAAATTAAGCAGCCTTGAAAGGGGAAAGGAGGTGATCTACTGGTTGCCATTTAATGCTAGTCTAGAGCTTTATAGGCTGCTCAGGGGCAATAGAAAATCCAGTGACTGGAAGAACAATCAAAAAAGAGGTTTTACTGTCCAGAGATGTCTCCCATGTACAGCAGCAGAGATCTTTACAAGAAAAGAGTCATGCAAGCAGTGAATGTCAACCCCAAGTCTCACAGGAAGCATTAATCCGAAAACCCGTGTGGTTCAAGTACTGATGACACATTAGGACCTGGTTCATAAGGCCTAGTTCAAACCTGCTTCAGCCCAAGGCAGGCAGTACGTGGCACACCCAGCAGTCAGCTCTCTGGACGAGTTCTCTGCCTCAGTGGCTGTAGCCATCGCACACAGCAATGCTGCACAGCACAAGGCACTGAACGCCTCTGACACCCAGGCCCACAGCAACCAAAGCACAGGCCATGGATCTGACAGTCCCTCAGCTGCCTGTGCAACCATGTCACCTTTATGGGGGTGGGGTTTTTGCAGGGGTTTGGGGCTTTTTCCCCCCTGTAAACACTTCACAGGAATGGAGACTGATGAGGCAGTGAGGGATGGCAGCAATACTTCAAGCTCTGCTGATTGAATTGCTCCAGCCCTTGCCCTGCAGTACTTTCCCAGCCTCAGAAGCTCTGTTCCCCGTATCTGTGAGGACAGAGGACTCTGCCAAGCTTCAAGCACAGCGCTTCAGCAGAACAGCACAGAAGACAGAGCACATACTGCCTATGAAGTGGCAAAGCTTAGGCTTGGACAGCTTTTTCCTCCCCCTCCATCCTCTACACGGCTGAGTCAAACCTCAAAAGCACCACATCATCTCAGGTTTGGTAGCATTTCAGTACAAACCCAGGGGCAGAGTTTCACATCTCTCTTAAAAACCTGGAAGGAGCAGTTTTGGGCTTTGGTTGTGGCTTTTCTCAGACATTCCACTTCTCAAGGCCACTCTCTGTCCTTCCTCTCCCACAAGGGCTTTGGGGAAGTACAAATCTTCATCCAACCTGCACCGTGGGAGGGGGGAAGAAAAGTGCTTATGATGGCCAAAAGCCTTCCTAGACAGGCAGGAGTGTTGTTGCTTGTTCTGCAGCCTCTGGAAAAAGCCAGTCCGTGCAAGGTCCCAGCAACACAGCAGAGGTGACTTCCTAGCATAGCCCTCAACAGAAGCTGAAAAAGGCACAAAAAAGGTCCCAAGGGTTGAGAGGTGGAACTGGAAAACAAGGGAAACCTGCTAGAAGTTGGCCAAGGTGCCGTGTCTCTACAGCCAGGGCAGGCTGGAGCAACTAGAGATTGTTGAAACCAGACCGTGCCTCTGTGGAGGGCCTGTCCAACCCTCCTGGAGAAGCTGTTCTCCCACAGCAGGAAGTGTGGATTCATCCTCCACAAGGGAGACAAATAAGTCCTGCAAAGCATGGATGATAAACTGCTAATGTGACAAACAAGGACACGATGTCCTTTCTGCCTGCTTCTCTCCAGCCCTGGAGAGATCACTTAAGGTCACTAATATTTCTAACGATCTGCTTCCGATGGGTCGCCTCACTCATTTCACTCCATTTCACAGAAATAAAGGCGCCCTGGCTGCCTGTCGCCGTTTCCTTTCAGGAGGACAGAGGGGAACAAAAGCTGGACAGCCCCGCCGAGAGCCGTGGGCCATCGCTACAGCCCGAGAGGCACGCGCCGGCTCCAGCCCTTTCCCTCATCCCCGAAGGGAATTTACTCGGCCAGCTTCTCAGTGCCATGGGCATGTCAGAACTGTGGTGTACAAGGAAAGGCCGCCAAAGCTGGGACAATACAGGGCATCAGATACAACCTCATCGCCGGCTCCAAAGTTGGCTGGAAGGAGGAGGGAGGCAAGCACCTCCTGGCCCTGCAAGAAGCTGCTGACTCCAACAGGAGTGAGCAGCCAAGAGGCTGTTTCCAGAGAGACGGGCTGCTCTTATCAGCTCCCCAGAGATGAGTGTGCAAAATACCTGGCATATCATACTCCTTGGATCATTTGTATTCAATTGTATATCCAAGAGGGAAGGGGCGAGGGGAAAGAGGCTCTTGACTTTTGTCCAGGAAGAGGAGATAAGGTACAAGAAGAGGAAGAGTGATTTTTACAGCCCCAGCAAATAGCTATTTACTTCCTAATGAAGTGCTAGTGCAAACACTGAACGCAGTCCAATGAGTAAGAAAGGCTACTCGTTACTGGGTTTCAGAGGAATGTTTTCCAATGCCCTATTGGAAAGATAAGTGCACATTAAAGGAGAAAAATGGGTTCACACACCACTGCAGTCAGGATGCTGTACTTTTGTGTATCAACAATGCTTGGCCAAAGACTCCAAGTGATCATGGAACAACCTCATTTCCCAGAAGAGTGGGACACACAGTGCTTTGCATTTAAGACCATCATTTGAAAACTGGAGAGTGAAAAAAAAAATAAAAAAGGTGAATCTTTGCATTTAAAAGATCTGTTTAAGAGAGGGATGTCAGCCCAAAAGCCAAAGGGCATAGCCAGGTTTCAAAGTGCACTTGCTGTCTGTGATGAGATGGAAGCATGGAAACGATTCACCTCCCTGATGCTGGTTTCACAGGAACTCCTCCAGCCCAAGACACAGCAAGAAATGCATCGCTCCCCCAAAAAAGCATCAGTCCCCATACTCCCGAAGTCTGGTCACACCATGATGTGTTTCTAAACACAAGGCCAGAGCCCACAGAAATGAGCTCTGCATCCTTGGTGGTGCACAATGAATTTAGCCAGGACATATCCCATCTCCTCTGCACAGCCCTGCTGCCAAAATACCTTTAAGAATTTGGTCATGGGTTATGCACTCAGAAATCATCTTCTCTGTTCACAGCCCAGAAGCCCAGCTTTCCAGACGAAAGTTTAATGTTTATTTTTAAGCGAAAGAGATTTGCCAGCACAAACTAAGAGATAAACAAGCACTTTAGTCAGCAGTCAACGTGACAAACACGGTAACCTGGCAGCAGCATCGCACTTCCTTCTCCACATCATGCCTGCTCCATACAGCTTGGGGGACACAAAATGCCTCTGGTGGAAAGACCCCCATTGTGTTGTGTGACTAGAGGAGCGACAGCAATCCATAATGCACTAGAATAGACACACCAGGGCAAAAGAAGGCAAAATAAAAAGAAACACTGGGCCAGGAGCCAGAACTGTCCAACACAACTACCTGGCAGGTTTGGGATATGAGCTCCTGATCTCTCTACATAAAGTGCATACACACAGTTTTCAGATACATCTTAATACATTGCATAACACTGTTTTCTTTATTTTTAAATCCAAAGACACTTTGCAGGAACACTGTTTTTAAAGAAATTATTCTGGACACGACCAAGCGCTTTGTGTTGGAGATGGGCACACCAAAACTGGGACGCAAAAGAGAACCAGACAACCCCCTATGACAGGTTTTAACAGGTTTTAGATACATTTTTATATGATTTATATGATTTATATAATATCTTTTATATTATTTATATTTTATATTACAAGGACACCTGCATACATTTAGAATTCAAGCACACAGAACTCCATAAGGCAATAATTTAGAAATTCCCCTGCCAAGAAGTTACGTATTATCCCAAGTCCCTCGATTACTTCTGCTGAATAACAGTCACTGAACACTAAGCCTGTGCAGTTTTTGAAGACACGGGTTTGCTTTTTCCTGATCCAAATACAGAACAAAAACAGGATCATAATTTACCATAGAAGACAATGAAAATCTTATCGTTGTAAATATATGTAGTGAGATAATACAAATCCTGTTCCTTGGTATTTCCCCTCCACCCTCTATTCCTACCACTACTCCTTCCAGCTTTAGGGCCTCTCCCCTGCTTGCATGGAAGATTGACGCCCATCTTAAAGCCATAAATTACTCACAAACAGCTACTGAAAGTAGCAATGACCGTAGGGTAACACTTCCACAAAGCAATAGAGCTTCCTGGCAAGCTGATAAGAGTTTCCTGTTTTGAGTCTTGGGTTGGGTTTTTTTCCCTCTGATAAAAATTTGACTCTCAAAACATCTCAGAAAGGAAGGACTGACAGATTTTTTTTTTTCGCTTCCCCCCTCCTCCCCTAAACATGTTGTGTTGTGAAATTTGTTCTCTTTTGCTGAATGTGAAAGGGGGACCAGGTTGAAGAAACTCAAGTGCACCAGCTGAGAGAGCAGGTGACACAAGCATATGGAGTCCTTCCCTCCTCAGGAAGATGGACTGGCCTTGGAGCCCACCTTTAGTCCTGCCCTGCACTCTCGCCTCTCAAGCTCTGCATTTTGCACTCTGGCAACAGTCACGGTTTCTATCACAGGCAAACCCCCCAAAACAATCTCCAGAGACACAAGCTCTGCATTTACCCCTCTTACTGTGGTGGCATGAGCCCTGTCACCTCTGGGCACCTGTGCATGCCTGAGGAGAGTGACCAGATGGGCAGCTTGTTCTGCTTAGGGCCAACCTGCCCTGTGTCACATGAGGGACCTCGGACACAGGTTTGCATCTGAAACCCCCAAAGTCCCCAGCGAGCTCTCCTGACACGTTGTGTTGGTAGCAGCCTGTGTTTGCAGCAGCCCAGGGGTCCTGGAGGCCTCCATGGGAAGCCCACTCCTTTCCTCACCTCAGGACACCTCCTGGACCTGCTGTTCCCAGTTTCTGGGGTCAGACCATAAGTTCAATATCTGAGACAGACTGCATTAAATAAAGGAATACCCCTCTTTTACCCCTTCCCTGTAGGTGCTGTCCTTACTCAGGAAGCCTCTTATCCAAGGGGTTTTGGCAGAATATTCATTCACATACCCCTCCACATCCCAACCCAAAGGTGTTAACAGGTGCCTTTATTTTCACTGGCTCCACATGCCCCTCTTTTTCAGAGATAAGAGAAAAATCATTGCACAGGCTTGATACAACATCAAATATGGATACACTATATCCCCCAGGAGCACCACAGTATCACACAGGACTTTATCCCCCCAAATCACTTCTCATTGAAAGAGGAACAGCCAGCAAATACAGTCCACTGTAGAAAATGAAATAAAAATCATTTTAAATGCTATATTTGTCCTCTAGTATGTAGCCCCTACCACCAGGAAGGACAAGGGCCAGGCTAGAGCCCCCCAGCTTCTCCATAACAGGAGCAGCCTGGGCAGTTTTTACAGTGATTGCGAAGGGGCACAACAGCAAGGTGATGTTTTACAGCATAAAACCTTTTAAGAATAAGCAAGATAATTTTACATGGTGAAGTTCAAACTAGAGTGCACCCTGTGGAGGAAGAGCAGCCAGTGTTTTCTTTCAAATCAGACTGGGCATCATCTCACATCACTTCTCCTTTAAGCCAAGTTTCATCACTTGCTCTTACGGTAAACGGCAGAAGCGGGGGGACGCACTTACACAACGGGGCGGAGATCACAGACCCGCATTTCTGAGGGGCTTTCGGACCTCATTCACCTTCCACTGCATGCAAGCCACGTGCATTCATGCACACACAGAGCTGCCCCAAACAATTTAATGGCTTGCCCACATTAGCTGGCAAGGCTGAGAGAGGCTCTCCACATATACCCCTTTCAGCACATGAGAAGAAAAGCAAATGGTGCTGCAACATTAAATTTCAAGACATGAAACTGTCCAGGCCAGCCACAAACAGGAGCAGTGGTGAATGCTGCAACTCTACCTTCTCCCAAAACCAAAAAAGCCATCTTCTAAAAATGACACCACAGCTGAGACAACCCAGGCAGCTCCCTCTAGCCCCAGATACTCAAGAGTATCCATAACCATCACCAAATGCTTTCTCTTCATTCACCCTCCTTCTCCTTCCCCAATTTTCCTACCTGTTCTCCACAGGCCATTCCCTCTAGACAGCCTGGCTCTCAGAAGTGACCCAATACCACCATTCTCTATCCACCCTTTCAAACCTTCCTGTAATTGCACTAAGTAGGAGGAGACCAGGTCAGGTGAAAGAAATTCTGCTCTCAAACTCCTATGCACCTGAGAAGGAAACACCCTCCTAAAGCACCTGTAGCAGTCTGGCTAACTCAGGCTGCTCTGCTCAATATTTACTGGGATTTGCTCTCCTGATGAAGGTTGAAAACGCCCTCAAATACTTATTCTAAGCAAACAACCTTTTATAATCTATTTTGCAGCCTAAGACTCAGAGTGAACCTTTGTTTTAGAAAATAAAGCAGACAGGAGGTAGGTTGAACACACACATATATATAAATATACACACATATATAAAATGTCAGTGTGGTCAGCCAAGAGATCTGCAGTTTGTGATTCATTTTACCCACTGATTTTTCTGGATCCAGTTTAATTGCTCTTTGGAAGCCAAACAAAAAGCCTTTTGGTCCGAGGTCCAACACAGAAAACTCTGAAATGAGCTGCCTTACAGAAATGCTGACCAAGTGCCATCAGAGCCACCTTCACCATCCCTGTGGGATTTGTCTGTCCCACCCTGTGCCACAGAGCTGGTGCAGCCCAGAGGAAAGCCCTGAGTGTGGCTTCAGCTGGCAAAGGCCTGAGATGTCGAAGAACAAAGTATAGCTGCAAATGGGCTGCATTTGTTGTACAAATCACAGTGGTAATGAAAACACACAGCCACACCGCTGGGTTTGGCAGCACTTTTCAGTGTTGGACTGAAGGAAAGGAAGAGGTTTAGGGATTGGGGCTTAGGGCTTGTTTCATTACTACAGATCCCAGAGAACTTTGTAAAGCAATGCTCAGATCCAGATGAGATGTGCCAGTTCATCCCCAGTGGGGGAGCAGACCCAAAGCTGGAAACTCGGTCAAGACAGAGCTTCATGATGCATCAGTACATCTTGTGGTACCGCCTGGATGCAGAAATTTTGGTCAGAGAAAGGCCTGGGCTGGGCATAGGGCAGTGAAGCTGACAAGGCAGTCAAAACCAGAAGGATTTGGCTCAGAAATGTTAGAGAGCCACATGAAGAAGAGGCAAAGGAACCTCTTCCCACTTGCCCAGGGCACAGGCCTTGGCCACAGCACTGATCCAAGGTGATTGATTTATCTAAGCCACACTCATAGAGCTCACTAAGGGGAGAAAAGCCCCCACAGCAGAGCAGATCCCACTGAGAGAAGCCAGGGACAGCAGGATCCCTCCCGTTCACCATCAGATTCTCAATCCAGGGAGCGGCAGGAGCCAGCCATCAGAGGAGAAGATCTAGATTTAATTTTAGCCTGCACCCACAGAGCATATATTTCCCTTTTATTTTTATTCTGAACTTCATGTAAAAATAGGATTTCCTGCTGCCCGATAAGGGATTCCTGTTTTTGCGGCAGGTCTGCCTCCTTGGGAAGCCGGTGCCTACGGGCTTAGGGATGGGCGCTTCAAAGCACAGCAGCCCAGCTGAGGGGGTAGCTCGGATGACATTCGGGATTTACATTGTTCCTGCTCGCCTTCAGGGAAAAAAATAAAGCGGCTGTGCCCCCCTCCTTGGATGAATCACCACCAAGTTTAGCATTCCGGAACTCTGTTTTGGAAAATCTCTATTTGCCTGCATATTTTTAGTAGGGGGGGTTGGGGTTTGCATCCTTCCCAGGTAGATTTTTGTCAGTTTGCCGGGCTCCGGGGAGGCGTATCCTGCTCTGCGAGCCCGGTCATCAACCGGGAGATAAATATAAGCACAGAACAGTCATTCCTCCCACCCTTCGCACTCCCCCGTGACACAGCTCCCACATTCCTCAGCACACCCACGCTCCCCAGCAGCCCCTGGAGCTGCAGGGAGGAGCGGCACGTGTGGACCTGCTTTGAGGGGCTGCTCCCCACCTCTGCCTGTGCTCTGCAGGACACAGGAGCGTCACGATTTTAGGACAGAGCCCGAATGCCAATAATTGTCAGTCTCCTGATGCCAAGGCATCGCTCTTCTCAGCTATGTCTGCCTTTGGGGGGTACTCACACACCAAAAACTTATTCCAAAGCCACCATGGTCACTAGAAAGCAAGAACACTGGCAAGGGCTCTGCTGCCCACCGGCTCTTATTTTCTTCTTGCCTGCCTTTCTCTGTGACCAGGGAAAAAGTCCTCAAGTGCTAAAAGGACATGTGCCAAGAGGAACATGAAAAGGAATTAATGCATTTGCCTGGTGCTGAGCAGAAGTTTCCCTCAACTCCCAGCAAGCCGTTCCTGTTGGCAAGCGAGCAAAAGGGAGTGAGAGTTTTCCTTGCAAAGAGGAAAAGTGCATGGGTTTTTTTCCTTTTAAGAATAAATCTTGATTCTCTCAGTGCGGCAGCGGATGTCAAAAATGTGGCTGTCAGGACTGAAAGCAGCTCTGGCTGCAGCCCATCCCCAAGACACTTTAATGTTGCAGGGAGCTGTCAGAGAGGCACAGGCTGGAGAGGCTTCTCTCCTCCTCTCACGAGTTTGGATCCAACGGGGCTGTTCCCAGGGACTTGACCTCACCATGTGAAAAGATTCAGAAAACCAGTCTGGGCAAGGACAGCCCAGTCATGTCCCTTCAGGTCAGCCTGAGAAATAGCACTGCTGCTATTGCCCGAGGCAGGGGGAAAGAGCTGTCTGCACTGGGGAAACTCGAGTCTTCAGAATGGAAGGATGTGTTCTGCAACCATGGGAAGCTTCATGCTGGCTCCTCCATGAAACAGGGGAAGTGCAACCACAGGTCTGACCCACACATGGATATCTCATCCCAGCTCCCAGGCTCATTGCCACAGAGCTGCAGCACTTTGGCATGCACACAGGCCTTAGTTGGCTTTCTAAAAATGATTTGTCCTGGTACAAAAGTTGAAATATTTGACTTATATAAGACCAAGGGAATGGAAATGTTGAAGTACCAGAGAACCACCACTGCATCAGTTATATTAATCAATGGAAAAGATAAATGTAAGCTTTCTAACAAGGCATTAAGAGCTGTTTCTCTTGTGGCAGTGCTCTACAGCCTTTGAGTTTCCAGCCTGGCACCCTGCAACGCTGTGATCAGAGGCAGGACTGAGCCTGCCAGGGTTGGAGCTCTCTGAATTTATACCAGGGGTATTTATAGAGGCAGCTGGCACTGGCAGCTCTCCGGGGACAGCAGCATGGTCTTCTGCAAAGGGGCTGCTGGAGATGCAGTAAGAGAGTGGGAATGTGCTGAAGCAACACCAAACCACCAGCCAAGACTCCAAAAAAAGCCTCAGGATTACCCAAGAGCCAGGTCTCATCTCAGGGGCATTTCAGTGCTCTGCTCCAGTTAAACCCCATGGGCTGGGACACCACTCCCACGCTGATCCCAGCACTCAGCAGCTGGTGAAAGTATTGTTGAATTAGTTGTCGAGTCCAACAACTAATCTGCCACTGCCAAGGCCACCACTAAGCCACGTCCTTAAGGGTCACATCCACATGGCATGGATTCTACAGAACCTTCCCACCTCTTCCCTGCTGGCTTGCCCTCCTTCAGAGGCTGAAGCAAGGGGTGGATGTCTGCCTGAGGGTGTTTTACCCAAGGAAACCACCTGTCCATCATGCATCTTTGTCTCCTCCTTCATCTTCATCAGGAGAATGAGCCGAGGATGCTCAACTGGGGTGCAACAACCAGCTGGGGTCAGAAGCTCCCAAAGGCAGAACCTGCTGTCTGGTCTTAGGTTAGAATTAGCAACGGTGCATCTGAAATACGTTTCCAAAGAGCTCCCAAAATGCAATTTCTTCCCACACCCTGCATTCACAGGAAATAGGTGTAAGGGAAGATGAAGGCTTGTAGAGTCGGAAGGCTGCTGGGGTAAAAGGGGTGTTCACCCCTCCTGGGTCTTTCCTTCAGGCAAAGAGGTCTCTGGTCCTCCATTTCATGGCTTTCCTGGCCTGTCAGCTCAGAGTTTCATTGGCTGCTTTTTAATTCAGAACTTGGGGCAGGTGGAGCACCAGAGCATGACTTTTAACAGCTGCTGCATTTAAAGCCCCGGACTAGGAAGCAGAACTGAAATCCTTTGGGCTTTTTCAGACCAAAACTGCCTTAACTCCCAGACCTGCTGCTTATTTAATTGTGGCCGTGTGAAATGATGGTGATTTGCTCATTTGCAAATTTTTTCTTCTCAAGTGTTTTTTTGGCATTTCCAGGCCTTTTCACTCATTACATCATGTTTTTGTTCTGTGGAAATGTGGTGCTGGAGGTGACAAGAAGGTGCTTCTCTTATCTCCAGCCTGTCTGGAAATATTTAAATCAAATGAACCTCAGCATGTATGGTGAGACAAACATCAGAGAGGAGAGGCTGGGGACATTTCCACAGAATGAAAATAAATGCAGAAATGCCCAATTTACAGGCAGGCAACATTTACTAATAGAAATAAAATAATTGGAGGAGGAGGCAAGTTTTGGCTGTCAACTTTGAATTAAAGAGGAAAGCCACTTCCCCACTTACTTCTTCCAAAAGCTCTGGGGAAAAAAGACAACAGGAAGAGAAGTTTCTCTTTTCTTCACTTTTAGGTAAAAATAGCCCTGAGGAAATTTTTTAAAAAAAAAATCTTACCAATTTTGACATCAAGAAAGGGGGTG
Organism: Tichodroma muraria; assembly: GCA_013390105.1. Classification (NCBI taxonomy): domain Eukaryota; kingdom Metazoa; phylum Chordata; class Aves; order Passeriformes; family Sittidae; genus Tichodroma; species Tichodroma muraria. The sequence goes on from WAAG01072879.1 coordinate 174,497, forward strand.
TTGGACCCAGCTGGAGTTACAGACTGCAGTGGAGTTGCGAGTTCCTGGCACTTTCTCACAACACCTGCCCCAGGGTGAAGCCAGCAGAGCCACCCCAGGAGCTGCCAAGGCTCTGTGAGCCAAGAAAATTGCTCTTCTCTGACCTGCCGCAGGGCCACAGCACCTCGAGTTCACTTGTTCTTCCCACTGGCTGACCTCTCCCTATGGGACAAGCAGGTGGTGCTTTCAGTGAGTGATTTAATAAATCAAAAAACAAAAATAAAAAAATAAAACAGTTTTGGGGTAGTTTTTGTAACCTCCATGTTGTGACTTGCCATGACGGGCTGCTCAGCTCCTGCGAAAACACCTCCGGCATGCGCTTGGTTTGCAGGAGAGGGTTGGAATAGAGGAGATGGGGGCAGAGCATCCCCCAGCGCCGTGCAGCTGGACAATGGCAGGAGGCTCCCAAATCCATAAGACCCGGCCTCAGGACAAGGGGGACGCCGTGTGTGGCCTACCCCAAATGAATCCTGTGCTCACTTGTGCTCAGACAAGGCTCGTGTTGAGACAGGGGGCTCTGCCAGTCCCAGGATGGGACTGATCCTCACTGGCTCTGCCCGGGAGCTGCAGTCAGTCCCGTTTGCACTGCTAAATCCCATTCGTTGCAGGAAGGTGCGAGAGAGCACAGAGCACAGGCAGGACCAGCTGGGTGTCCCGGGGGAGTCAGGCACCTGATGCTGGTTAGGGGTGGTGGGAGCCGAGCAGAGCCAGCCCAAAGCCCTGCAGCCAAACCTCGGTGCCTTGTGTCTTTTCTCCATGCAATGCCATGCCAGGAGGAGCTGAGCTTCTGGGAAAAACACAGGAAAGCAGAATTTCAGTTTGTGGTTCACATCCCACAGACCCCAAAAACAACTTGTTGGATGGGAAGTCTGATGAGGCTACCTCCCAGTATCCACAGCCCCACATCCCAGACAGAGAGAAGGAGGCAGCAAGGAGGGGCTGGCGCTGGGGACCAAGCTCTGCCCCTCCTGTGCATCTGTCCCCAAACTAATGTCACCAACAGAGAAAAACCAGGCATTTGTGCCCCTGCCATGCCCTCTCCATCTGGACCGCAGAGCCAACGCCATCCCACACATCCCAGAAGTGGCATCAAGAGGCTTCTGGCAGCCACACCAGGAGTCCATTTGTCCCACACGATCTCTCCCCAGGAGAAGCAGTAGATGTGTCATTTTCCTTTCACAGGACACGAGCAGCCTTATCCAAATATAAACAACCTGGGAGTATTTGCCGGCTTATTGTCTGGACAAAAAAGTAAAACAAACAGACCTTAAACCCTTTTCCCCCTGCCACTTCTGGTCTGGAGTCAGGGCCGTAGGCTCCAGAGTTCCCGAAAACATCACTCATCAGAAATAGCATCCTCCTAAACCAGGTGTGGAGGTGGCCCCAGCGAGCCACGCCGCCACCTCCTCCTCCATAAGTCACTGAAAAACCAGTCAAGAGATCTCTGAATATTTAAAGAGTTGCTGTGTGAATAATGGAAACCACCAGCAACCAAGAAAACATGATAGCCTGCAGTGTCATGGGGCAGCACTCCCTTGGGAGAGGCCAGGAACAGCAGGCAGATGTCTGGGTGCACGCTCAGACAAGTTCAGCTTTCAGGAGCACCAGCAAAAGGCAGTCCCTGGGTCAAAAGCTACCTGAGAATCCATTCCTCCATGTCCAGCAACAGACACAGGTGAGAGCTTTCCTCACCTGATCATGCAGCAGCACAAAAAATGAGACAAAAAGGGGAAAACGCTGCTGTAAACAAAGCAAAAGTGCTTCTCTCCCCAGAAAAAACAGGGCAGGCACGGGGTGTGAAGCCTGAGGAAGCCATTTTGCAGTGAGAGAGTTGTGACTCAGGAAAAGAGGACCCGTGGGAGACACATGAGATGTGGGAGATGTGCCTCACGTGGGAGGCACAGGAGATGCCCTCTTCCTTTGCCCACCTCCTTCCAGCCCACACCTCCCCTTCCCATCAGGGATGCAGCAGGAGATCAAAGTCTGGTTCCAGAAAGCAGTATTTTACAACAGAGGTCTTCTTTCCACCATCCTGTTTTTCACCACCAGCAGCTCTTTTTCAGGAGATTTTGAGAGGCTTCAGACCCAAATTTCCTTAGTGCTGCCCCCAGCAATGCCGCTGTGGCCACCCAAGTAAAAACTCTCCCATCTCTGTGAATTTGGGAGCTGAGTAGAGACTTTGTCCCCATGTTGATAGTGTGGATAAGTGGCTCGTGAGGGCTCTTTCAGGATCCCTCTCTTACTCGGGTCCCAAAGGGAAGAACAGTCCAAAGAGCAGAGCTGTCTGCATGAAATAAAATTCGCATTAAAAAATAAATGAGACAGAAAAGCTGAAGGACAGCTTTTCCAAATCACCACACATGCATGGGCACTGCCTGGTTTGTCTGGGAGCACTCTGAGTTTCTCTCATGCAGCACGGAAGAGGAAGGCCGGGAAGAGCTTGGGACACAAAACAAGACTGAGATCTGTCTGGAGAAACACACAGTGGTAAAAGATCCTGTGCTGTTCAGGTGGCACCACAAAGCTCCATGAGGAGATGCTGGGATGGAGGTGATGGCTGCTGGTCTCATGGCAGGTGATGGAGGCAATGGGATGGATGGCAGGTGACGGGATGGAGGCAATGGGATGGATGGCTGCTGGTCCCATGTCACGGGACGCAGGTGATGGGATGGAGGCAATGGGATGGATGGCTGCTGGTCCCATGGCAGGGGATGGGATGGAGGCAATGGGATGGATGGCTGCTGGTCCCATGGCAGGTGATGGGATGGAGGCAATGGGATGGATGGCTGCTGGTCCCATGGCAGGTGACGGGATGGATGTGATGGCCACTAGTCCCATGAGTATCCTTCCCCTGCATACATAAATCCAGACACAGACTGTTTTTTCCCATGGGATTCCCATCTGCTACTGCAGAAAGATAATGGCTGCAATCCCCACATTTTTTAAAATGTTGAGTCTTGTTGAGTCCCTTGGTTCCCCCTTCCAGGAAAATGCCCTTATCCTTAATAAAAGCAGGGAGAGAGGGCTCCTCTGGATGGGCACATGGCAGAGGCTGCAAGGCTGCCTCATCCTCTCTCCACCACAGTTAGGTGCTCTGGTTGATGTGGGCCTAGCTGAGACAATGCAAAGTTTAACAGCTCATTAAGCAAAGCCTCTCAATACAGCATCACTAATTAGACAAATCCTCACTAATTTACCAGTAGTTCATGGCATCCTGTAGAATCCTCGTGTAATAGCCTTAGAAAACAATGACACTCCGTGCTGGCATTCATCCACACAGCTCGATGGCAATTGAAAAGCACTTCGGATGTTCACGAGCCTTTTTTTAAAAAAAAAAAAAAAAAGAAATCTAAAATGTACATTTCCCCCAATGACTTTGCTCTGGGGTGTATTAAAAGCAGCACCTTGACTCAGCCTGCCACATAAACATCCTGCTGCCCCTGGACAGCCCGATACTGTCTTCCTCCCAGGATGAGGAGCTGAATAAGAAGTGACAATCACAGCTCCTGCCCGCGGGAAAACAGGAAGCACCAGAGTTGTACAACCACTCCAAACATTGTCCTACCTGCTCCACTCCTTGGGTGCAATGGGAACTTGCTTTCCCTTCCTTTCCACATTGCATAACTATTTCTGGTCCAGTGCTCCTCAGTCCCAGGATGCTGCTGTGTGGGGCAGTCCCTGCGGCCTTTGGCTTCTCCCTGCCTGCCCAAAGCCAGCCTGGTGCTCCCTGTCCAATGCACAAGGACAAATGTCCACCTTCCAAATCCACTGCTAACAGTGGCAGCGTTGAATGCAAGCACTGCAGGAGACGGAGATGGACTCAGGGTACTGGGCAGATTGACTCACCCACATCTGGCAGGAGCTAGAGTGAAGAAAGTCCCAAATCCCACCAGAAAGCAGCTGAGTCAGCCAAATTTGGAAACAACCATAAGACTGAAGGAGCTGATGCTTACACATAGGCTCTAGCTCATGCACTAAAGTGCTAAACCTCATCCCTGAGAGCAAGAGAACCCTCTGGGTGGGTGACAGGATGTGTGCCCCACCCTCAAAACAAGCTGGGTAGTCAAAGTTCTCCACAGAGATAGAAAAGAGGCCACTTGCAGAACCCTCAGTTTATTCACAGATACCTGCTCCCACCCTTGACTTTTTGGGTTGACTTCAAGGAATCCTCGTCCACTCAGTGCAATGCATCCCCAGCCAGCAGCCTGGCAGCCTTGCTGTCAGGACCATCCTTCCTGAAGACCAGAGATTTCCCACGTTACATGATGCTCTGGGAGCAGGGAACTTGGTTCCTCCTCCAACTACTCCCACGTTTCTGCTGAGAGATGGGCCCAAATTTGCTTGCAAAACACAGATGTCATATGCAAGTTTCCAAACAAGAAGAGGGACAAGAAGGCTTCCTCTCTGCTCTTCCTCTCCTCGCAGTGTAAAAACATCCCTCGCCAAATGAGGCAGCGTTTGCCATCACTTTGCAAAGTTCACATTCCCACAAGGCAGGCATGAGGAGGAACAAGGGGGGGAACCATCACATCAGTGCCCGTGGGTCATGGTCACACAGGACAATACTTTGCAAAATTTGGAAGTGGGAGGAATGCGGGAAGACTGGAGAGGAGGATGTTTATTAACCTATAAGGATATCTCCAAAGGGTTTGCGTCCTGTGAGGAGAAAAAGAGAGCCCAAGGCAATGTTGTTCAAGATAGCAGTGAGAAAAAAAACTGGAAATCCTTATTCAGGCAATCCTACTGCTGGTGTAAAGAAAAAGAGAACGGCTTTTTCTCACATTCATGGCAGTGAAGGTTTTCCTAAATTACTGGGAGCTTCATATGAATCCCCCAACTAATTCCCCTGTGCATTTGCATTAAATAGTAGGATGTGAATGCATTTCCACACCTGACTCAGCCTCTGTGCCCAAAAAGGCTGCTGGCTCCCTACAAGCATATAGCAGGAAGCCTTTCAGTCCAAGAACTGCAGTCTCAGCCTTGCTGGCTGTTGCTAAGTGGTGAATGGAAGGCAAACAGGGGAAGCCCAGCAGTGAGTTTCAGTAAGTGTCTACAGACACTTGAGAAAACTTTTTGGCGCCACAAGAAAAAAAAAAAAAATCCCAAGGGGCAAGAAAAAAAATAATTTAAAAATCACCATTTCAATGGCAGATACAAGTTAGAGGGAGGAGAGATGAAACCCTGATGTAACTTGGGAAGTTCGGTTTCCTTGCAATGCAAAGCAAAGGGGGTTTTCCGCTATTTCTTTCTGCCCCTCAGACAGAGAACGTCTCTTTGATTTCACTTTATGACTGTAAAATAAAACTCAGCTGCATTTCTCCCTACCCACTGCTGGGGTTGTGGCCGGGACAGTCCCTGCTGAAACGCATAAGCAAATGATGGCCATTCACACCCGCCCCCGAACATCCCCGGCTCTGGCTGTCTCGGGATTCTCCCAGATTTGGGGGGCAGGTTGCAGGGACACATGCAGCAGGGTCTAGCCACAAGAGCTGGAGGAAACATCTCCTCCTCGCTGCAGAAAGGCTTTAAAAGGCACAAATGCGGCCAGGGCGGCTGCGAAGCGGATCCCCTCAGCCGCAGCGGGCAAGGGCCGGCAGGGCCCGCGTCCCTCGCCTCCACCAGCGGAGCGCAGCGCTTACCCGGGCACAGAGCACCCTCTGCTGGGAAAGCCACGGCTGTCCGGGGGAGAACAAATCCCGTGGCACAGCCCTCAAGACCTCCCGGCAGACGAGTTTCCATGACACGGGCTGGCTCCTTGGCGGAAGGAAGGAGCAGCGCTGTCTGCCTTGCAGGGCAGAGCATCCCCTTTTTTTGCGCAATGAGGCCTCTGCACTGCCCGGTCACAGGTTTTGAACAGCAGAAGGACACAAACAGCAGTTCGGCACCTGCCGTCCGTGGCTCATCGTGGACCTGCCACATGACACTGGCTGTGCCCTGTCACCTCCCCTGCCACAGCTTCTAGCTTAAAAGACCCCCATCACCACAGAGGCGGGATCCGCGGCCCAGCACTTGCTCGGCCCAGCCCCAGCCGCAGCCTCAGCCGCTCCCCGCAGCAGCGTTCCCGAGTGAGCAGCGTTCCCTCACTCCTGCCAAAAGCGGTGGAGAACAGGGACTGTCAGGGCACCAGGGACATCTTTGCCCACGCGGCTCCGCAGGACCCTTCACAGAAGTGGGGATGCAGGGCCTGTTCCTCACAGCGCTGCCATCTGGCGTGGCACAGACGCTGAATAAAAAGGCACGTTCTGCCTCAAAATCTCACGCTGTAAAGGCAGGCAGGAGGCACCTGCTGTGCCTCAGGCCGTTTCCCTGCCCCGAGCCAAAGCTGCTGCCCAAACAGTACTTTAACCCAGCTCTGGCTGGGTGTGTTTAAACAAACACAGGAGGTTCCCCAACACCCTTCCCTCGGGTCCCGAGCTGCTCACCGGCACTCGGCTCCCAGCACACCCCAGAAATGCGCTTCCTGCCCCGCCTCGGCCTCTCGGCAGCCCTGGCCATCGCCGCCTTCCTCAGCTGGAGGCTGCTGCTCCAGACCCCGGCCCGTGGCCACCGAGGTAAGGCCTGGCCACCACGGCGGCTCTGCACGTCGGGCAGCCGCTCTGGGCCACGGGGGGAGTGACCCGGAGCTTCTTCCAGGGGGTCTAGGTGGGCAAACGCCTGCAGGACAGAAAACAGCACGGTGTTTGTGGAGAAACCCCTTGCTGTGGGGCCCTGCAGCTTTATGTCCTTAATGGAGTCATTGATCTCAGGTGTGGTGGGGAAAACAGGTGTCAGGCTGCTGGAGGTAACTCCCAAAACTTTTGTAAGAAAAACTTTTGTTGTTTTGTTGTGATACGCTGTTTGGAAGGCAGGAGGAAGCAGGGGAATTGGTGGTTATTGCATTTCCTGCCTAAAAAATGCATCCTTCCCCTCCAGTTCCCATCATTCCAGGGCAAAGTCATCACTAGACATTGCAGACATTGTCGTTCTGGGGCTGGGTGGGTCAAAGAGCAGCTCGGAATAGCTTCAGGCACCACTGTGTTTCTTCCTGTGTTCTTGATGTCCTTTGCCCAATTTTAACGGTGCTTCTCTGCTTTTAACTGTGCTGCTCTGCACAAGAACCTCCCCAAATATTTAACTTCCCAAGGACCCAGAACAAAACATCAAACTGTCTCTCCCCAGGGCTGCCAGATGCCTGCACTGAGCAGATGAGGCAGATGTGCTGCTGCTAAAGAAAGAAACTAACAAGGCAGGCATTAATCTTCCCCATTCAAACCCACTCTGGCCTTTTCACATCAAAAATAAGAAGACAAAAAGAAAAAAGCAAAGCTGAAATTTGAGAAATTAAACTCACTCTCATAGAGTCTTTGTATTCACTTTTGCCTTTTATATTTGCTTTGTTGTCTCACTTCTCTTTGCTTTTTGCTTTTTATTTGCTTTTGCCTTTTTATCTACAAGAAAAAAAATTACATATGGAAGTGATGCAAGAAATGATGTCATTTGGGTCCCTAAATCACCCTGAGTCATTAAGAATAATTCCTTACTTTCACATATACTTGATAGCTGATGTTAACCTATTAAGAAATGCAAAAGGATTTGCAGGACATCATGTATTTGTAGCTACAAACCAATTTACTACTGCCTGGTCTCTCAAAATATTTTTGACTCTTTGGTAAACTCACCTCTGTGATGTTCAGTTGCAAGCAAGGAGTTAAAAGCAAAAATTATGGTTTAGCGGAGAACTGGGCCTGTGGAATAAATCTGTGGTTTAAATCAGTCCTCAGGCATGGTGATTTGGGGAAAGGGGGGGTCTGGGTGTCCATAATCTTATATGTTCATGGGGACAGAAACCCATTTTCCAGCAAAGCCAAGCTCTTTGCCAGACAGGGCTGGTCACCCATCTTTGTCCACGCTGAATCCTTTCCACACTGGAATAACTGGAGAAGAGCCTGCAACAGCACTGTGTGCTCGGGGTCTGACTTGGGGCACTGTGTTCTTTTCTCACCCCCGTCTCCAAACGTTGTTTCCCAGGCTACCTGGCCCCCAAGGACTTCACTTTGACACTGGACACCTTCCTTCATGTCCAGCAGCTCAGGAAGAGGAGACTGAGAGCTTTCTGCAGCCGAGCAGGCAAAGTCACCACGCTGCCGAGCAGCCGGGACCAGAGGGCCTCCCTGCTCTCGAGCCTGAGGGTGAACACCAAGCTGGACCTCCTGTACTGCCAAGTGCCATCAACAGGGGTGGAGGAATGGCATCAGCTTTTGGAGAAGCTAGAGGAGGAAAACGCGACGCTGCCGGCGCCGCTCCCCTACCGCCGGCTGCGCGCTGAGGAGACGCGGCTGAGCGAGTTCAACCAGACGGAGATAAAGGCCGTGCTGGGGTCTTACACCAAAGTGCTCTTTGTCAGGGACCCTTTCCACAGGCTGATCGCCACGTTCCTGCAAGGCATGGGCGTCAGCCCGTCCTTCAGCAGCTTCGTCCGGGAAGTCCTAGACGGTGGAATGCACAACGGCAGCATGGCTTGGAAACCGCTGGTCAGCCTGTGCCGGCCCTGCCTCATCCAGTATGACTACGTGGTGATGTTCGGCTTCCTCAGGCAGGAGCTGGGCCACCTGCTGCGCCGGGCTGGGCTGCCTGCGGGCAGCCTCCTCCCCGAGCTCACCGACAGCCAGGTGCAGTGGACCTACAGGTGGCTGTCGGAGCAGATGTTCAGCGAGCTGTCTGCCCAACAGAAGAAGGAGCTGTCTCATTTCTACCGCTGGGACCTGGCTGCTTTCCCATTTTCCGGCAGTTTCCTGTCAGACCGCCCCAGCACCACAGAGACCTGGGAGAAATAGCCCGCACGGAGGAACTATTTCAGGGAGCGTTAATCCAAAGGCAAGAGCTTCAGGATACTGAAGGCCTTTGCATTCCAGCTGCTTGCAGTGAGGTTTTCCATGTCACAGTCCAAAAGACTCATCAGAGAGCTGAGACAGACCACTGCCAGGACAAGGGATCAGCACGGTTGAATCCTATTTAAACACGACAAGAGCAGACATAGGGAAACTTGTGGAACTGGGACTTGGAAAACTGCATGAAGTGAACTGTGATGGGATAAACCCAGCAGTTTGGGGTAGGGTGGGTTGGACCTGCTGCAAACCACAGCAGCAGCACACGTGCTGTGCTCCCACTGACATTTCCTTTTCTGGGCTCTGTGTTGGACCAAGAGGTTTGGCAATGGCTTCTTTGTAACAAGTGTTCCTACACAAATACAAGAAGTGCTCCCAAAGGAGCATGTCACCTGGAGGCTGAGATGCCCCAGGGTTGCACACCCTGCAGGGGAACCACTGGCACTGTTCCCAATCTTTTCATGCTCGAGGAGGGTCAAGCCTGGCCCGTCATTTGGTCTTCTCTGTTCTGTGTGAACTGTTCTGAACTGTTCCTGTTTTACAACCTCATCTCCTATGTGTGTGTGGGCTCAAGTGGGCCCTGGGGATGGGAGCAAATTCTTGCTCCATTCACAGGTTTTGAGTGTTGCTCCCCTGCTTCCAGGGCTGACTCCAATGGGCCAAGGCCAGCATTCAGCTCGGTGCATTAGCCCTGAGACAAGGAAGTGTCAGTGTGGACCAGGTACCAGCCACAGCACCAGAGAGACTGCCTCCCACCTTGTGTCAGCTACTGGTGGGCCCTGTGGAGGTAGCTAGAAGCATCAGAATGCATCACTGTGCTGCTATGGAAAACAGGATGTGGCTACTACAAGCTTCTGCTGGCAGAGAAGCATGAGGACTGACTCTGCTTTCTTTTGGACTTGGCTGCCAGCGTGGCCAGACAGAGGCCCAGTCTCTCCAGCTGGCTCACGGCTTTATCCAGCTGGGCAGCCCGGAGCAATCACCCACCCTTTCCCAGCTTTGGTCACTGGGCTGATCTGACTCACAGCTCCTGGGAAGGGTCCATCTTTGTCGAACAAACACCAAGGATGAGCTGAAGTTGTCTAGATTTCAAATCCTGACAAGACTCTGACCATAGCATACTTGTTTCTAGAGTATTTAGCAGCTTTATTTTGCAATGTTGTGACATTCACCAAGAATTCCACATACATTCATGATAGCAATTTGACAGCGATCATTAAAGAAAGTTAGTGAAAACTGTTGATTGGAACTGACCTAAAACAATTACCAAAATCATGGCCTCCCCTCTCTCACGGAAGGCCGTGCAATTAATAGCATTAAAACATCAGATCAGCTGGGCTCCTTTCACGCTCCCACAAACTCCAGCTGCAGTAATTACTATTTAAGTGCCATTATTGTGCGCAGTACTTTACAGTCTAGCAAGATGGCATAGTTCCTCTTCTGAGGATAGACTTCTGAAAGAAGAAAAGCAGCAAATTTCCAATTATATGCCATTAGAGTCTTGCATCCATGCTCTATTTCACTGGAAACTACTAGAAAAGGAACATTTTTCTCTTCATGAGTAGCTTTTCCTCCAATGACAGCAGGCTGGGACCCCAGCAAGATGTGGTGTGAGAGATGGGGCACAGCACGTGGCAGGGGAAGTGCTGTGCACTCGGGGCAGGAGAGCTGCTCCCCCACAGCTTTGCAGTGCAGAGCATGCCTCAAGTCAGGAATCTTCTCTTCCTGCCAGCCCTCCCCAGTGGGTCCCAGCTTTTCTAAGGTGCCGGGCACTTAGTTCCACAGGAAGGCAATGAATGAAATGTTCAGACATTGAGAGGTGACATGAAAACCTCAGCTTCATGTACCTCAGAGTCCCACAGCACAGGCAGGTAGTACAATGATCTTTCTGTAAATTCCTATTAGCCTCCAAGCTTCCCTTTTCCCTACACCCTCACGGTTGCTGCCATTACTTTGCAACCCTGATTTTATACCATTGCCCTCCCCACGTGTTTGATACAATTTACATTCAATTCCAGTGCACCCCAAAAGGGAAGTGTTTCCTCTCTATCAGCTGGGCAAGGATATCAAGAGGGCCCCAAGCTGGGTTGGGCATGAGGGCCAGGGCTGCTGCCTGGGAAAGAGTGGCTCACTGATGCTGCAGCAAAACTGGCTCCACAGGTCTGCTCTGAACAGCCTGTTCTGACCACTGCATGTACACAGAACTTGGCAAATGCACTTCAAATTAACTCACAAAGCAAATAGCAAAACAGGTTAAATTACATCTAATTTAAAAAAAATTCACCTGACCAGGCAGTCACTGCAACTGCATGAGACACTCACAAACCCATCCTGAAATGATGAAAATTCCAAAACCAGGGGGAGAAAGAGCCCTTATTCGTCCTTCTGGTGACATCCCAGCATGTCCCAGGACCATCACAGGTAGCAGGTTTATCGTGAACACCGGCGACTTTCCCCTGGGATGACACTGGGAGCTCCCTGATACCCCACTCTGCCTATCTCCATGCTCTGCTTTAACACACATTACCTTTGTATTTCTTCTCATCCTGGTCTGAATGAGCATGTCCAGCAATCCCACGAGGTGGAATTCACAGAAACAGCTGATACTAATCTACCTTACAGACTTTGTATTTTGCATCCCTCCCTGGACACCCAAGAATGTGGACACACAGGCTCCAATAGGTGTTCCTGCACATGAATTACCACATTTTCTTCTCTCTAAGAGGTTCTTTACATATTACCAGCTTCCAGGAGAAAACGAAAATGTGTTCTTGCCCAGTACCTCAGAGCTTAAGAAACATCAATATTGTATTTCAATTAATAAAACAATTACATAGCAAGCCCAACAGACACAAAATACTTCTTGCAACTCACATATACAAGTTCCCTTCTTCTAGATGGTAGATCCATAATATTTCAAGTTGAGAAATAAATCTACACCTTTCCAAGCAATATACCCTGGAGTGCTTAAAAATATATTTCACACTGAGCATACATTATCCAGTCCTAAGATGAAGGCGAATTTTACGAAGTTTATATGTGAGCAAAATTTTATATAAGGAGTTACATCCTCTTGCACCATATTTTTTTGATGGCCCTGGGAGTGCAAAAAGAGAAAAAGGACATTTTCATAAAGCAATAGGCCAGAAAAACAGATGTAAGTTTGCAAATGGTAAGCAGGCACGGTATGTGGCTGACACCATCTAGAGATAACATGGTGCTCCAGTGTTGAATCTGACAGTGACAAAACCTGTCAGCAGGGATGCCCAGCACTAAATCCAACATGAAAAATATATTCAATCCAGATGACACCAGATCATCACACAGTCTGAACATTTTTTAGACAGGCGGTCCCTGTAGCAAAATGTACCCATTCTTTTACATTCAGCAAAACTAAGGATTCTCTTGAAAAGAAGGCAAGGCCATGACAGCAAGGGATTGACCCTAGAGGGCACCCAGAGCCAGCTAATCCCCAGCTGTGCCCAGCCTCCTCGTGCCCCTTGCTTAGGCTGGTATAAATTGCTTCGGGGACATCGATGAGCAAATTTCTCTGTTACTCCAAGGTCTGTGATATCCTTTCCTATTTAAAGGATGGGGAGAGATGTGGGGGTGTGGGATGGGAAAAGTCTGTGTCAAACAAAGCAGCATCTTGCTGGAAGTACTCTTGGTATATTTAGTTTTTATCTTTAATCAGAGAAGACAAGGTAGCACTTGAACTAAAATCTCATTAAAGCCCAGGTGCAGACAAAGCAACAGTCATTTTGATCTTGGGGTAAATCAGTTATTGGTGACATTTTAGCCTTTTCCTCTGAAACACTTTTGTTACACAGGTAAGACCATCTTCATTAGACAACATCAAAAGTCCTGCTCATCTCCCTCTAGGATATAGCTGGCTTTGTGTGCAAAGGGGACACAGCAGGGTCCAGCCCTCTGCACCTCTTACACCTTCCCCCCATCTCAGCTAGAGGACTCTGTGTCTGCGCTCAACACATTTAAGTCCTTCTTGGCATAGCATCACAAGGTGATACATCTTTTCCCCATAGCAGGAAAAAGGAACAACCACCCTGCTATTTCACATTGGCTGGTAGAAATCATCCTTGCAGCAATTTTATATGAAACCTGTAAGAATTTTCAATTACAACTGGATAACATCACCTTCAACTTACTCTTCATTTGAATTTATATCACAGCTATAATCTCACAGCAATTCCCTCTCATAGAGAAAACAATGATTGGACAATTAAATGTGAAAGCTCTGTGAATCAGTGGGTGAGCCACATGAACACAGGTTGTTTTTTTTTCTCCATTATAGTCCTACTGCCTTGTGGTTCCTCTGGTGTAAGCTCAGTTTCAGCAGAGTTTGCTCCTCAAACTTTCCTCCTACACACGCACACACCATGGCTTAAAGGTCCCTGGCTCAGCAGAAGGGCACTATAAAGAGAAAAGAAATATTTGAATTAGCAAAAAATGAGGGTCCTGTCCTGGGTTCAGCATGTCCCACCATGCTGCTTTTCAGGTGGGGGGCTTTGTACATGTGAAGATAGGAGCTCCTATCCCAGTTTCTCCAAAGACAGAGATGTCTGTCTCATGGCACTTCTGTTAGAGGCCCGATGGTCAACTACAACAGAGCCCTGTGACAACACTATGGCAAAGCAGCCCATGAGAAGCCAGTGACAGGGATAACTCCTGCAGTCCTTCAGATCAAGTCCACAGCTCTAAGGGGACTGTTGTGCCCATAACATTCAGAAGAAGGGAGTATTTGAAGGAACACTTTTCTCCCCCTCCCTTGCTGAGGGACACCACTAAATCACACCGTGGCCCTCACCATATATGAAGATTCTCTGAGATGATAGTCAGGATCATCAGGACAAGCAGTCAGTGCCTTTGTTCCATGCACAACACTTGGAGAATGGAATGGACTGAACTTCAGAGATTCTGGATAGCAGCCCTTCCTGCAGTGGGAGCCCTAGCAGTGCTGGGCTGTGGATTTGGCTCTCAGCTGATGGCCCGTTAAATGAAGGATAACACCCACGAAACAAAACCCATCTACTGGAGCAGGGACACAGCCTCCCCATCCTGCCCTAATGCCAGCCCCGGGTCCCTGTGACTTGCAGGCACCCTCCCTGTGGGGCAGGCTGGCCAGGGAGCAGACTGTGAGAGCGGGGGCCCTTACCATTTTAGTGAAGATGTCCACACAGGCGTTGCGGATTCTCTCTGGCGTGGCAGGGCTGTCCAGCCTGAATGCCTCCGTCAGGCCAGAGTCCTTCCTTGCTGAGTAGATGGCATCTTTAATGGCATAAAACACTGAGGCAGACAGGAACAGAGGTGGCTCTCCCACAGCCTAGACAGAGCACAAGCAAGAGTGAGGCTTTGCCTTCCAGATGGGGACCTCAGTCTACCAGATGTAGACTCATCAGTCTATGTAGATTGTAGAAATGTAGACTCATCAATGAGCACCAGATGTGCTCAGTGAGGAAACATGATGCCAAAAGAGCCTCGAGTGTGCCAGGTGTGATCAATGAGGAAAGACTGAGCTAAATCAACTCTCAGTTCATTTAAAGAAGAAACAGGAAGAAAACACAAGCTTTCTCACACAGCAAAGCCACTTCAGTTCTGTCTAATGGACAATCAGGGCAGCAAAGTGCAGGTTATTTCAGTTCTTCCTAACTAGAAAGGATAGTACACACATTTCTAATATGAAACTGAAAAACATCCTGACCTCAGAGTAACCACAGCATGATGAGGAACTGTTTAGACACCCAGGATCATGACTTTATCCCACTCAGCTTAACAGTGTTATGGGGCAGTCAGAGGCCCACAGACCTCACAGGCGTACCTTGGATGAATAAACTGCCTTGCTATTGGGGCAGTCACGGAGAAGGGACACGTAGAATTCTGTTGGGATGTCTCCAAATGCTGGGATTTTGTACATGCCAGGCCCTCGAGTGTACAAGTTCCCTTCAGGAGAGTAGCGCAGCTCCTCCATGGTGAAGAGCCCAATGCCCTGGACGAAGGCTCCTTCTATCTACAAACATATCCCAACAAGGTTACATTCTCTTTGTTGTTGTTGTTCTTCCCTGCACAAGGACAAACAGTGACAACATCCACCAGGGTTTTCAACCCTCCCCACCTGACTCAGATCCCGCTTTTTATCTCTAAACCCTTGTCCTTTCTGCTGGGTACAATCTTTGCACAATTCCTGTGTTCCCACATAAACGTGGCTGCGTTTCCCTGGCAGGTGAAAAAATTTACAAATACACGCAAACAGATTTTCTGTAAACTCAGGACAGGAATTTTCTGATGAAGCAACAGAAAAAAAAAATAAATCAATGATAAAATATTGATTTCTTCCCAGACAGGTGAACATTGAATGAGTTGAACTTGCTGATATATCAAAGGACAAGTAGACTAAAAGGACTAAAGATGAAACATCTAAAGACAAACTATTTTATGCTTTCTGTTTCAGTATAAATACTTTCCTAAGTGCTGCATATTATCAGGTCAGCAGCACAGACACCTGCAAAAACACTCTCATATCCATTTAAGTACTAAAAAACTTCTTTGCATATTTTTTCTACTGTGAATTTTAGGAGAAAAAAGATTATGAGAGGAGGATGTGCTTGAAAAACCCTGCACAAAGCAGCTCTGCTCTCTGTGCCCACTGAGACATCTGACAGCCAGAGCAGTCTAAAGATTTGGCACAAGCATTCATTGACCCATCTCTGTGTACTTGTATTTCTGCACTCATGCCACATCCTTTCTCTTCTGTGCCCCCAAATCCTCTGCAGCAATTCATGGAAGGACACAGGAACTGAAGACCCCTTTGACAGGCTCCATTTAGCCCATCTCTCCACTCTCAAACCTAAAGCGACAGGCCTCAAAGAGGGAAAATCTCTTTCTCCCCCTGGACACTTCCAAGAAAAATCTCTTTCAGGAAAAATGTCACTTTCAAAGTAATTTAATTTTAGCTATAGCAGAGCTTTGCAACCCATGCTCTCCTGTCATCCCAAATCCTGCAGCAGTTTCATTGGAGTTATACCATATCAACATCTAGAGTTAGCCAGCGAGCTAAGATGGCTAGATAAGCATACCCCTAACAATTCATCTCTTGCTCTGTCAAACAACCCTGTGTTTATTACCTTTATCTGCTAAGAGATACTGTGATTATTACTGCACAAAATTTTGAAGTAATCTTGTGCCTGCCCAAGGACTTTGCAAGATAAGTGACTGGCCCAACTTCCTGTTGAGAATTCTACATAGCAGCAGCTGGAGGACAGAATCTGTCACCCTAACTCTTTAGTTACAGGAGAATTTTCACTAAATTAAATAAATAATATTGACAGATAGGAGTATAAATATCAGGTGTGGGATTTAGCCTGAAAAACATCAATGGGGTGGTAACTGGACAATATCCTATAGTCTTATTATCCAAGCCAAAAATCCCCAAATCCTAACAGAATATTTCCCTATGTGATTTTTGTGCCAAGTTTAAAAGGTTGTGTTTGCAAAGGCACAGCCTGGAGAGGGATAATAAATAGAGAAGCCTGACAGCAGTGTGATTGCTTTAACTGCTTTAACATGATGGAAATAGCAGTACTTCTTCACTTACCTGTCCTATGTCTATGGCTGGGTTCAGACTGGTACCAACATCCATAACAATGTCTGTGCGAATGTTCTAAAGAACAGGAATTAAGGGTAAATCAGCACAGATCTCTGGAACTGGTCCACCATGGTCTCGTGTGAGGATAAGTATCCAAACACTATCCCATATAATCTTATCTCATCTGAACTTCTCCTACTGCCTTTTAATCTGAGTTCACCCCAATAGTAATTCAAAGGAAACTCACTGTAGTTTTCCCCAGAGGTCCAATGGACCCAGTTAATATTGATTCCAAGATGCTGGTATCAGTGGTCTGTAGCTGAGCATAACCAACTAGGTCAGATCCTGATTAAACTTTATTTATTTATTTATTTATTTATTTATTTATTTATTTATTTCCAGAAGTCTTCAGTGTTATTTTTAATGATTAACTCAATTCCAGGATGCTTCTGTACTTTTGTGCCAACACAGTGCTGCTATCTCTTACTCAAGCAAATCCAATAACTTTTGCAATCATTCATTAAGCCCCAAATCCCCGCAGGGTAGATAATTATTGTTTTATTACACTTTACGGGTTGCTGCACTGTGGAACAGAGGAGTTAAGAAATTTGCTGAAGGTCACACCAGACCAATGACGGAGCCAGGAACGGGCTGACACCCAGTATTTGTTCTAACTCCCCGTGAACGTTCCCTTCACCAAAGCATGGAGAGCTGTTTCACTGCTCACCCCTCACCTTGTGGTCACCTGTCAGGCAGTCTATCTCAACCTCAGAGCAGGCAACTCCGTAACTGAAGTAGGAGAATGGTTTCCCTTCATTCTTTTCAAAGCTGTAGCCAACATCAGGAATTCTTGGTACAAAAAGAAACAAACCCACATTTCATTCCATGAAAAAACAAAATACAACTACATTGCTACTTATCAAAAGCCTTATTCACTTTTGTTTCATTCCTTCTGTCAAGCCCATGCAGAAATGAAAAGTGTAAACAACTACAAATAGAAACCTGCTAAATCTGCTCTGTATTCCAACACTTGATTGAAACTATCAAACTGTTTTAGCCCCATAAATCTCAGGGCTTGTGATGACTATTATCTACCAATCCAGTAGAAAATTCTTTGCTTTTAGAGTGCAGTTAAATGTTTCTTTAAGGCCATTAAATTTCAGAACACAGTGAAGCTGAAGCAGAATCTCTGTTAAGCTAAGAACTGATTTTAAGCGCAGTTCATGGCAAACTTTGTGTCTGGCTACTTATACTTTATCTGAAAACTGGTTTATTAAAATGCCAAGATTAAAATGCCAAAATTAGCCTCACTTGGTTAAGAGAAAAAGTGTGTTTCTGGGATGCAAAAGAAATTAACATATAGCGTATTTTAGTCCTAAATAGGTTCTTATCAGCACTATGTTTATTTATTAATGTCAACCACTCTGCCTTAAAGATGATGGAACTCTGATTTCCTCCAGCAGCAAAGCTGACTAAAAGAAGCGCCTCATTTCAGAACTACACAGGGTCCAGCAAGAGTCTGAAGTGGGAGAACAATGCTGGAAACTCTGCTCATGCCACAAGAGATAGGATTTTCCTCAAGGACAATCCCTGTCCCCTCTTATCCTGCATGGCAGTTCTATTGCAAAACTAGGTCACAAGGCTGACACAGAGCAGAGCCCCAGGCAAAGCTCTGATTTCATTTATGCCTCTGCAGACCAAGGTCAGCTGGAATGAAGTCAGATCTACTCCAGATTTACTTGTCCTCTGAGCTGTGCTCCATCAGGAATCGATTCTCCTCAGCCAGGAGACTGTTAACCTCGGCTCACCACTTGTAGGTAGAAAAGGGAATGCAGCTTTAATGTAGAGCAGTAACAGGGGGCTGGGGGCTGTAAATCCTCCCAGAATTTCCCTGGATGCAATGCATGCAATCAAGTCAGTGCCTCTGCAGTGTGAATTTTCACTCACCTATAAAACCCTGTGGCTGACAGGCTGACACAGCTCTCGTAGGCGGTTTTAATCTGGCAACGTGAACAAGAGTTTGAAAACAGTAAAATGTACAACAAGGCCCTTCAAAACAACTGCACAAAAACATTTCCAGGAGGCCTCAAGTAGAAAATGTCCTGTGACAGACAGCTGTCACACTACCCAACTCCAGCACTGCCAAACATCATGATTGCAGCTGCTTCCCCAAATAGCTCCGTCAGCAGCTACCAAGGGCAGAACTTGAATCATTGGCAGAGGATGAGACCTGCTTTTGTTTGTTTGTCTCTCAGCTACAGTTAGACTTTTAGCCTCAGAGACAAAAGGTTAAATTGACAGGTCATCTTGACTTCAGTGAGGGAAATCCTGACTTCCAAATCACAAAGTCAAAACTCCTCGGATGAAGAGCAGATCTTGGATCTGAAGAGAGTTTTACAGCCCATCCATCTCTTCTCATTGAGGGGACAGAGATATTGCAGACAAGGAGCACTACAGGGGCTGAATGGCAGCTCAACAAGAGCTACAGAATCCCTTCATTAAA